>JANHFO010007789.1:231130-243829 GCA_032468095.1 Pareas carinatus
TGGTAGAAAAAGTTGCCTCATGTAATGTGTGAAGATACTGGAATTGTTGAAGGGAGATAATAGGTAATGGTTTGAATTTGTATGAATTTTAATATGATGAAGTTTGAATATAATAAAAGATTTGAAATTATTTTGATGAGAGATATTTTCTGAGGAGAAGTGTGTATTTGGACTAAGGGATTTGAGAAGAGTTTGAAAATTTTGATTGAGTTGTTGGAAAAGTAGAAGCAGTGCAGAGTCTGTGGAAGAACTGTGTGGGTGTAGCTGCTACGAGTACTTCTTGCACATCTGATTGTCTTTCTTTCTTTCTTTCTTTCTCCCTCTTTTTTCTCTCTCTCCCTTTTTTTCTTAAACAGACAGACAGAAAGAGACAGAATGACACACACACACACAAACACACACACACACACACACACAAAGACAAACACAGCATGAAAAAGAGAGGGGGAAGAGAGAGAGATAGATAGACATACTACTTTGGCTCCACTCTCTCCTCTTCACTTGCATGCTGGCTGGGCCAATGCGTGTCAATCTGCAGAGCTCCTGGAGCCCCGTGGATCAATTTCTGAGCACCTGTGGGACTCATGGAGGCCTGGAAATTGGTCCACAGGCCTAATTAGAAGCCTCCCCGAGCCCCGTGGGTGGACAGAAATTGATTCGCAGGGCTCCGGGAGGCCTGAAGATTTCCAGCGGCAGCATGGGGGCCAGTACAGACTGTAGGGAGAGTCGTGCCTCACTCACTTACCTGCGGCTCCTTGCCTTGCTGCTCTTCTCCCTGCCATGACTCTCCCTGCCATGACCCTCGCTGAAACCACCATTGCCTTTCAATTTTGGATGCCCCTTTCTACGGCCTCCTCGGATTGGCCCAGCTCAGGTTGGCTCCTCCCCTTTACAATAAATGTTAAATAACTCCTTTAAAATAATTTTTTTGAGAAATCTTTGTTGTAGTTTGCTCATAGTTGGAAAGCAAAGGTATGTATGAATTTTCAATAGTGTAGCTTTTATGGTTTTTGAGATATAGCGATGAGTCAGACATAAGTGAGTGGAAAATGAATGATCAATGAATCGCTTTTGACAAATATTACTATAGATAAAGAACTTGTTCTCCTAGAAATTTTGATAATGGTTTATTGTCCCAGATGTTTTCTCATCTTCAGATTCAAGTATAGTGTCATTGCCACATTTAACTTAGTCAACCACTAAGTCAGTAAAACCTTCTTATCATTGGACCTGATATTTTTATACAATGTAATAACATTAAAAGGTTACTTCATAAAACTATATGTTACACAGTTTTCAAAATGTAACTGTTCCTCATGTATCTCACTTAGATGTCAATTATTCTTTCTTATGCTTCCTGTTGTGACTCACACTTGCCAATTGCTTTAATATCCAGCTGACTAGTGACTGAGATTACTAAGTACACAGCCTTGGTCAATGGAGAAAATTTGCTCAGGGAAAATGCACAAATACAATTTAGTGAGAAATTCTAACTTTCACCTAGAATTCTACTTAAGAAACAGCTAGAATGGGTATATTGAGTGGAGACAAATCTTGTAAAGAAGGACAAAATGCTGAAGTCTAAATGCTTAACTAGTACAGAAAAGTAACCAAGAAGATTGTGAAAATAGCCGTAGTAGAAAGCTAATCTTGGCCAATGCTGTGAGATTATAAGCACAAAAGTGAGTATATCATATGAAAATTATTAGAAATATGGATACAATTCATTTGAAATTCAGAGTGCCAGCAAAGAATCCCCAAATGGGAATCCAGGATTTTAAAAAGCAGGATAAGTCATGAATTCTTAGCTTTTTAAAAATGGAGCAATCAGCAGCCTAGGCAAGCTGGGAATTTGTATTTGTATAGAAACTGTTCTGGACTTTGGAATTAATGAGCCAAAGTCAAGCAAATATTTTAAGGAAATAAATTATATATGGAAAAATGGAAAAAATTAACTCTCGAATGAAGCTCACAAAATATGCTTATGTACGGATATGCAAGAAAAAGACCTTGATGAGTTGTGGTATTATCCAATTCAAGACAGATGGCTTTACCAAATCCCTATCAAGGAAACATTGTTTTAATTTATTGATAGATGATGGGAGTTGTGAATCAGTGACATGTCTGCGGTGAAGGGAAAAACTCATTGTGAGACAGTTACAGCACCTGGCTACCAGTGTTTGTAGACTTGGCACTTGCTGAGCATAAAGCCTTCTCTGAAGAAAGGGCAGATGTGGGGCTACCCTTCTGTGCCATCTAGCCAGGACTTAATTCATTACCCAAGCAGAGAAGACAGCTGCTTCCTCGTGATGGAAAACCTTACTTAGGAGAAAAGATGAAGCCAGGAACTGTTCAAGTAAGAAGATGCCTATATTCTCAGGGCTGTGGTTGGAAGGTTTATTGATATTGTTGGTGTGAGATCAGGAAAACAAGATCAGTTTGCTGCTTCCAGATTCATTTGCCTCCATGAATAGATATTTTGAGAGTTACTTTGAATTCTTGGTTTGAACTAAGGCGCCAAAACATCAATTTTGTTGTCAGTCCCCGTTCTTGAATAATCAGGGAATCAGAGAGAATAAACACTATGGCCTCTACAACTCTTTCTGCTTCTCCTTAGTCAGCTCCACCCTCTCTGTCTACTAAAGATTCTACCATAGATGGATTAATTAAATCACTCCCAAGGGAGTATCTCCAGACTTACTGATACACTATAGGATTGTGGGAATGTACATATCTATAGTTTGATCCACAAAGCGGTAAGAAAGAGTGTTACAAATGCAGCTCCTCCAGGAGAATAAATTTTTTGCACATTTTAATCTTAAAGTATGGACATTAAGAATAGTAAAACCCAGCAAATTACTCCATCTCTATATTCCTCTGCTATGCTTTCCATTGACTCTTAGACCATCCCCTTTAGCCTATTTCCTTCAAAAGGAATATAGTACTTCTTTCACCCACAGTGCGGACAGAAAGGTCAAAGATGCAGGCTTTCTAACATAGAAAAAAAACGCTTTCCTTAAAATACTATTGCTTTTATTATAAGAGTGAGGATTCCTTGGTACCCTCTGAGCTTGGTTGTTTTAGTGTGTTAGCGTGACTAGTTTGTGTAATGAAACATTGCAAGAAAACAACCAAGCTCAGTGAACACCAAGGAACCTTCATTTCACCTCTGAGCTACAAATATTCATCTATTATAAGAATGTTCTGTTATACACGAACTTGGTTGTGAATTATGATTTGCTATGTCTTTATGTCCTACCTATCTACATTATTAGGAATTTAGGAATTTAGTTATATGCATAAAGTTAATAATGTCTGGATGCCTCTTAATTTATTTCTATACCAACGCTCTGGAAATTCTAGGTTTACTTTAGGGCAGCAACTCTTCTTTTTCTGTCTTCTGATAACTTTTGCTTCACTTGCTTTGCTACACTAATGTTCTTTTTATATTTTATTGTTTTTTAAATTAATAACAACAAAGAAAAAAGAAAGAAAACACAAGGGTATAGAAATGGTGATTGTGCTTATTATCAAGAATAAACAATTACAATTCTATTTATATTTATCCAGTGCAAATATGTATATGTATGTATGGGTGTGGGTGTGGGTGTGTATACACACATACATGTATATATATACACACACACACGCATATGCATACATATATCCTGATGGAATTCAAGGTTGACTCAGCCTTCCATCCTTCCAAAGTAGGTAAAATGAGGATCCAGATTGTTGGGGACAGCATGCTGACATTGCAAACCACTCTGAGAGTGCTATAAAACACTATAGAGTGGTATATAAATCTAAGTTTTATTGCTATTGCTATTTATTTTCAAATTGGTTTTAAATTACACAGATAGAGAAAAATTCATATTCATAAACCTGATTGTTCCCATTCAAAACTGATTAAAACAGAGTTCTTGAGGTGAAGGTACAAAAGCAGATACAAGCACAATCTTCTCCACCCTCAAAAATTAAAGTGAATATTAATATACATCATTGCTGAAAAAGTTTAATAAGCTGAGATGAAGAGTTAAATGTAAGAGTTTAACTACCTTATTTCTCTTCTTTTAGAACAATGCGTTGGATTCTAACTAAACATATTCTATTAATGCAAATTTGAATATCCTTACAGTTTTTACTCCCTTTTTTAGATGGAAGTTAGTGTTTTCTTCTATTTTCAAAAATATTAGCTTTAGATATGGACCTTGCACGATATTTTCATCCATCTGAATGAGTCATTTGTATATTGGTCACTGAGTCTCAGTTCTCTTGTCCTTCCAGCTATTTAGTGCCTATTTTTAATACAATAATCCTGGTCTGGAATAGCAAATGTTCCTGTTCATTCTGGCGTGACAAACGGATCACTCTAGCATGCTTTTTAAATAATTTGACCATTAGTCATGCACTGAAGATGTTCATATAGATTCGTTTTTGCTGAAATATGAGTGCTGTTAGAGTTCTAAATTTGCCTTCTACATTTTACCCCATGATGCTCTAGGTTATCTTACAATGTTAAACTGCAGATTTTTTAAAATGCCAATAACATGGAGGAAAGCGGAGAGAGAGTTAATAACAATTGAAATAGAAGCAAGCATGGAAAGTGGACACTGTAAGAATCTTTCCATGTCTGCTGCTGTCCTAAAGAAAATGCATCCTCAAAAGTATGTATCATATTGAAAGGAATATGCCAGGAATTCCCCAGTGGAGGGATTCTTTACCTCCCAGGTCAATAGCTGCTTGAAAAAAGGCTGTTCCTCTGAAAAGAAAGGTTAACATTTTCTTTTTACACTGCCTATGATCTTGATCATTATCAACCCCCCCCTCCAGACACACTGATAATACTTGCAATGTTTAAGACTGCCAGTCAAATGAAATACACTTAGTATCAAGCCATGAATATAGAAAGTCTCGCCTTTGACCAAGGAGGGTGAGATGCTATTGCTGCCGTGATTTTTCCATACCGATTAAGAGTGTTTCTATCTTCAACAATGACTTCCATAGGAAAGGAGCATCTGGCATTTAACATACAGATTTCACCAATCATTTATTGTTGCACGTAAACTCAGTAAAATAACACAGAAGTTCCAGATTTCCATAGAATCAAACAATAGATTTAACACAGTCTTCTTTCTTTATTCATGTCAGAAGCACTTACAAAGTACAGTCATAACAGTCAACAGTGAGCAGATAAACTAGATATAACATATTGTAGTCATAGAAATGTAGCATGTGCAAAAAGTATGTAAAATAAATAGAATTAAAACTGAATGGCATTCGCCCAGTATCGGCCACATCAATAGCATTTCCTCTTGCCAGCAAGAGGTCATTCTCCATACATGTTGAAGGACATCATATGCTCGATAGAATAGGTGAGATGGACTATTCTCTCCACATTCACACAGAGTATCTTCTACAGGGAAGCCCCATTTTCTTTGGTTGTTCTTTGTACTTCCTACCCTAACTTGCAGGCTATATAGCGATTTCCATACAGACCATATAGGTTCTGTATGCCCAGGTGGCAGACAGTCATATGGTTGTGTCCAGTTGCCCAATACTCCTTACTCACCTTTCATAATTCCAGAGTGGTCTGTGGCAGCTGGTTGTTAGCAGGGGTAATGGTTTTGAGGAAGATGTTCCTCAATCTCAGTCTTGATCTTGGAGGTTGGTGGCCATATGATGTGCGTTTCTATGGGCATTGCTTTAATCCACTCTTTCCTTGTGGAATTTTGAAGGGGGAGGAATACCAGCTGGATACTGCGCCTTTTGTTCTGGGGCCAGCTTTAAACCCCCTGTGACAAGTCTCTCTGTTTCTTTTAGGGTCATGTACGTCTGTTTTGCATGTTTTTATGTATACCAAACAGTGCTGACATATGATATTACAGAAAAAAGAAGCAATGTGATGCTTAACTAAAAATTAAACTTTAAAACAATTCAACGGTTTTCTGGGATGAAAGCTCTCCTGAAAAAAAATAAATCACCTTTATCTCCTCTTGGAAATAACTGGTTTATTTCAGTAATTTTTGAAAAGCATGAAGCACTTTTTACATAGAGAATGGGAAGGGAAGACAATGATGACTTGAAACATGGTGATGTCTGTCTGGCATCATTAGCATTAAGAGGGAGCAGGAAACAAACCATGAAATTTAATCAGATTTGCATCAACAGAAGTCAAATCAAAATGTCATGCAGATTGGAGGTCATCTGCATTGTTAGGGTGCCATGATTAAATCCATTTCAAATGTGATCCTGCCTTCAGTTTAATCACAGAAAGAAGCTCATTATTACTCTGTGCATGGCCGCTACTGTTTAAAAAGATAAATGATACAAATCTTACCTATGACTGCAAAACTTTATCTTGATTATTTCGGAGAGAAAGACAGCTCTTTAACAGAGCATGCATTTTGCATCCAGAACATCCCTGAAGTGTCAATTTAAATATCCAGGTATAAAGGGATGGATCATATAGAGAATTGGCACCAATCAAGAATGGACAATGATAAAAAATATTTTTTCTTTTGAGAGATCAATCCACAAAGTATGATTTAAAGACATGGCCTGCAGCAATATTTCCCCACTCAAAGCTTGCTTTTGGTTGATGCCTAGAGACCCTGACTCTGCTGTTTTGAGTCCTATGGAAGAAAAGTGGGACATAATATATGAGCATTAAAAAAAACAATGACAAAGAGAAGTTTAGAAAAAGATCCTCAGCTAATCAGTTTTCTAAAGTCATGGTTTTTTCCATTGTTAATTGTTAAAAAGAAAAAAAAAACCATAAAGCATAGAAAACATCAAACATAATATCACATTTATGTGGTCCACGATAAGACAAATATGGGAGTTTTAGTTCTAATATCAGAAACAGAGAAAAGAAGTGTTGCTATTCTTGAGGCATGTACAATGAATCATTGTTCTACAGGATTCGAAGCTTTCCTCATCCTCAATCATGCCAGAGATTAAAAGAACATACATCACTCCTTCCCAGTGAATTTGATATCAGGTGTCTGGTAAATAACAAAGTAAAACCTAGTTGGGAGTAACCCATCACTGTTGCACTATAGAGAACTGTACAGAGGAAGTCAGGTAATCCTTGACTCATGATTGGGACCAAAATTTTCATTTTTAAGCAAAGTGGTTAAGTGAGTCACACTCTGTTTTGTGACTTTTTTGCCACAATTTTTAAGTGAATCACTGCAGTTGTCAAGTGAATCACACAGTTAAGCAAATCTGGCTTCCCCCATTGAGTTTGCTTATTGAAAGTCATCTGGAAAGGTGTAAAATGGCAGTCACATGACCCCGGGATGTTGCAACCCTTATAAATGCATTCCAGTTGCCAAGTGGCTAAATTTTGATCATGTGACCATGGGAAAAGCTGCAATGGTCATACGTGTGAAGATCAGTCACTTTTTTCAGTACCATTGTAACTTTGAATGATTGCTAAATGAACGGTTTTCTCAACAATAGTTACATATTTGTAGATATTTCTTTCTGATTTATATATCTGTTTAAAACCCAGAATGTTTTAAGGACCCTCTTGATTAGCTGATCCATGTTGTAAGATAATCAGGAGATGTTTTTCTTAAAATGCTTTTAGTGCATTAACTGATATCAGAGATAAATTCACCTGCATTGAAATATTCTTATTCTTCCACTCCCATGGAACTGTTACAATGCACACATTATTCTCTTTAGTACTACCTCAAAGCTTAGTAGTGTTTTGAATTGTGTTGTTTTTCCTTTTGCTTTTTTACAGTAAATTCATTTTGTGATCCTTGTGCTTCGGTTTTGTATACTCCCTTGATAAACAGTATTCTAATAAGTAAAATATAAGTGTAGAGTTTTAAATATAAATATTAAGCAACTTCCAGGGGGAAAACTTAACTGTGTACTTTATGTTAAATGTTGCATTTTTAAAACATTTGAAAATAGATAAAATCCTTAACCTGTGTTCTTGTAGTTAAGAGATAGGGACAACCTGGGAATAGATATCAGTTTTTGCAATTCAGGCTAAGTTTAGTATATAGTCACTGCAGTTCAGGAAGTGATACATTTCATGGAATGCAGTAATTGGGAAGCATTAATCTTTCTGTTTAGCCCATTTCAGGTAACTATTATTTCCAAAGGCAGTTTATATGATACTATATATTAAAGGTGAGACAAATACAAAGGAAGGGGAAATTAATCAAAAAGTTTGTGCTTGTATATCAGTTCAGGCTAGGCTGATCTCTTTTTCCTGGTATTTTTGTCTGATTTATTTATTTATTTATTTACTTACTTATTTTATATACTGCCCTACTCCCAAAGGATTCAGGGTGGTAAACAGCCAGATAAAACACATACATATAAACAGGAATTAAAACAATACATTAAAATAATTATACAATGGGCTGTTTAAAATTATTTAAAACTACATTTAAAATTGTTAAAATCCAAAGCCAAATTAAAAACCAGATTAAAATAATATGGGGAATCAAGACAGTCCAGCCTGGATAAATAAATAGGTCTTAAGTGCCCGACAAAAGACTCGGAGGTCTGAAATTGTACGTATCTCCGGGAGGAGTTCATTCCACAGGGTTGACGCTGCCACAGAGAAGGCTCTGCCCCTGGGGGTCATCAGCCGACATTGTCTGGCTGATGGCACCCTGATGAGGCCCACTCTGTGGGAGTGTACTGGCCGGTGGGAGATATTAGTCGATAACAAGCGATCCTGAAGATACCTAGGTCCTAAGCCATGGAATGCTTTAAAGATGGTAACCAACACCTTGAATGCACCCGAAAGACCACAGGAAGCGAGTGCAGCTAGCGCAGGAGGGGGGTCACATGGGAACAATCCCTGACCCCCATAATCCCCCGTATGGTCACATTCTGAACCAACTGAAGTCTTTGGGTACAGTTCAAGGGGAGCCCCATGTAGAGAGCATTGCAGTAATCCAGGAGGAAAATGACAAGTGTTTGAGTGACTGTGCATAAGGAGTCCCGATCAAGAAAGGGACAAAACTGGCATATCAGGCTAACCTGATAAAAAGCCCCCCTGGCCATGGCCGTCATATGCTCTTCCAAAGACAGCCGTGTATCCAGGCAGATGCCTAAGTTGCGCGTCCTTTCTGCAGGGTCCAATGTATTGCCCCCAATAGCCAGTGATGGTGTTAACTGGCTATATTGGGATGCCGGAAGCCACAGCCACTAGGTCTTGGACGGGTTGAGCCTGAGCTTGCTACTCCCCATCCAGACCTGCACAGCCTCAAGACACTGGGACATCACTTCCATGGTATCATTGGGGTGGCCTGGGGTGGAGATGTACAGCTGAATGTCATCAGCATACTGATGGAACTCCACCCCAAAGCCACGATGATCTCACTCAGCGGCTTTATATAGATGTTGAACAGAAGAGGCCAGAGGACCGACCCTTGCGGCACCCCACACAACAGTGCCTCGGGGTCGGCCTCTGCCCCCCTGCCAACACCATCTGCAATAGATTGGAGAGGTAGGAGGAGAACCACTGCAGAACGGTGCCCCTCACTCCTAACCCCTCCAACTGGTGCAGCATGATACCATGGTCGAAGCTATCAAAAGCCGCTGAGAGATCTAACAGGACCAGAGTAGAGGAACATCCCTTATCCCGACCCCTCTAGAGATCATCAACCAGTGAGTGGATGTTTGCCACTTTAATGTCCTGCCCTGTTGATGGAGAGGATCACCACTCTCGTGACACTTATTAAAAGCAGAGCTCAGTGGGTTTATTTGGCAGAGAGGGATGAAGCAGGGAATTTCCTGCATTACCCCTGAGTGACCAATCTCAAGGTACAGATTGTGGTTTCCTTGCTATGATCTTCTTCCTGAGATAGGACTACACAGTCTCCTGGCAGATGGATAAGAAATGTGCCCATATTAGAAATTATGAGTAGGAAGTGCACATTCTGTATGGCATCTGCTCATTCTCTGGCTGATGTAAGAAGGCAGTTGGATCTCCTTGCTATAATCATTTTTCTCAGATGTGAAAGCTTTAGCTAATAAAGGCTGTCAAATGCATATTCAGAAATAAGAAGATTGAGTTTGTTGCCAATGCTAAGAGGTAAAAAGAGGTATTGTGTGTTTTTCTTCTGTTCGTTTTTGCTTAAATTCAATTTGTAACAAATATGTCAGTTGATTAAATAAGTCTTTATTAAATATGAATTGAATAACAATCTGGAAGATCTTTCCTAAGTAACACAGATTTAGAACACCGAATTTACTGTTCTAATTAAAATGCTGTTATTCTTTTTAAAATGTAGTTTTACACAAGAAACTGGTTCTAGAGAAGGGGGCAGAGTGAAAAAAGCCTAAGAAGCTATTCAAATCATTTTCAAACAGATTTATACTGTATATTTTAACATGAGCATGTTCATTTTCTACTACAAGTGAGTTCAGCTGGAGAATCCGTGACTTCGGTAATGATCTGTCAAAGAGAATGCAAAGTACTCCTAGTTTAAGTTACATTCTGCAAAGATAAGATTATCTGATATGTAAAGTCACATTTCCTTTTTTTAAAAAAAAGATGAGGGAGTATCAGATAGCAATTCTTTGGGTCAAACAAATTAATCCATTAAGGAAGGAAATCCTTTACAAAGACTCAGAACACTTTGAAAAGAGGTAGTTTTATCCTTGTTCTTTCATCATCAGCTACAAGAGGAAATATAAAAATAAAAAAGGAAAATGAACTGTAATTAAACATGACAAAGAAAGTGAGATAATTATTTGGCCAAGAATTCTGGATCTACACAGAGAAAGACACAACTTGTAGATGATATTAAAATTCACAGTGGGAATAAATATAGAAATGGCTCATTTGACAGAACAATGCAGATTACAATGCTTTCACACATAACTTGATTAACTCTTAGGAAAGAGATTCTCACTGCAACATAATATGCAGCTGACTTTTTAGCTTTGAATCAAATGGAATGTCTTCCTCTGCAAATTATACATTTCATATGAAGGAATGAAGTTAGTGTGCTTCTTACTTTTCCCAATGTCTGAAGATGGCAATACCGTTATCAATCCAGGAAATGCTGCTCAAGAAAAATAACCTTTAATAGAATAGCATAATAACAGAGTTGGAAGAAATCTTGAATGTTTTCTAGTCCCAACCCCATTATCAAGCAGGAACCCATATATCGTTTTAGACAAATGCTGCTAATACACAGAAACAGAAACATTAACCACATGGGATATCCTATACAGTGTCTATGTCACTACGTATCAAGACATTTAACATCTGGCCAATCTGATTATTTCATCAAAATAGAGTTTGGTGGTTTGGTGTCTTTTTTTTCCTCACTCAAAGCTCTTCTGTGAGCATCTACTATCTGCAATTAGTGTAGATCTGACGCTAAATAAAAAGAGATGCTCCTTCCTTCGGGTCAGAGGCACATATCCAAATGTCAAGCTTTATGATACAACTATTCTGAAGCACTAAAAAGAACCGGAGACAATAATAATGCCTGCATACAAAGGGATATGCTTAATGTTCCACAAAACAAATGATCAGTTTGTCAAGGGTGAAATCATATGGCCAAATAAAACATCAGTGTGCTGTAAACAGTGGGAAATGATTTTCTCTTTTGATTATATTACCATAGCTGAAATCAGCTTCCAGTACATGGGCTAGGATATTGATGGTGAAGAGAAGGACCAGGGGATGACATGATGGCAGTGTTACAATATTTGAGGGGCTGTCACAAAGAGGAGGGGGTCAACTTTTTTTTCAAGGCACCTAAAGGCCAGACAAGGAACAATGGATGCAAAGTGATCAAGGAGAGATTCAGCCTAGACATAAGAAGACATTTTCTGATAGTGAGAACAATCAACCAAAGAGACAGCTTGCCTTCATAAGTTATGGGTGCTTCATCACTGGAAGTTTTCAATAAGAGACTGGACAGTGACTTGTCAGAAATGGTATACGGTCTCCTGCTTGACAGGGGGTTGGACTACATGACCTACAAGGTCCTTTCAAACTCTGTTATTCTATTTGGTGATAGTGGTGATGGTGGTGATGATGATGATGATTACAGAGCCTCAATATCTTCATGTCCTCAGTTGGTCTCATATAAAAGCAACCAGTTGGGACCTAATGATAAAGATGCTAACTTGTTGCTATTCTATTACATGAAGCCTATTGAGTCTTTTTTCCCAAAAGAGTGAATATCATCTATTCGTTAATAGAGGATAAATATAAAATGTGACTTCAGGACCACTTCTTGGATGCAAAGTAAGCTTAGCTACCCTTCTACCAAGAGACTCTTTCAAATTGGCCATTTCCATAAAAAGAAGAGATTCTTCTGCACCTGTGAAGTATTGGGATTCAACAAAGAGCAAGGATTTGTACAAGAACAAGTATACAGAAACCCCACCAAGTAGCCTAAACCAAGAAATTCATGCCACAGAAACATATTTTCACCAATTCTTCTTCCCAAGCTACTCATGTATTCTTCATCCTTGCAGAGTATCTTTTTGGGAAGTATCTCGTCTTTTGTATGAATGAATGAATGAATGAATGAATGAATGAATTGTTTTATTTATACCTCACCCTTCTCCCGAAGGACTCAGGGTGGCTAACAGGCCAGATAAAAACACAGTACTATACAAACAATAAAACACATTAAAAACATTAAATAAGGCCTAATTAAAAAGATGGGGGAAACAATAAAATGACTTCCA
>JANHFO010007789.1:262768-275288 GCA_032468095.1 Pareas carinatus
ATTTTAAACCGCCCGACTTTTTCCTTCTCGGCTCATCTGCAGCTTCACGCTATGCTTTGGTAGCATAACACAGCTGGAGGACCACCCAAGGGTTTTTTTCTCACGCCCAGGATGGTCATCACCTTTCCTGAGCACCCTGAAAGCCCCCTCAACTCGCCACCTCTACGAGGCAGCTTTTGGACTGGTTCTGATCACAAACCGCCTCGATCCTCCAGCTGTCAAAGCAACTTCGATCGGAGCTCTCTGATCTTGCTGCTTTCAATGCCGCGCTGTCCACCACAAGCTGTTTCCAATCCACTTTCATTCTAGCTTCAGACTCATCTGCGGCTAAACACGCAGCAGAGCATAGCAGATCTTTTGAGGGGTTCCCTCCCCGTCTCAGGGTGGTTGACACCTCCCCCAGGGCTGCAGAACATCCCCTCCTTTTGTTGTCTCTCTGAGGCAACTTTAGGGTCAGCTCCAGGCATGGAACTGACCCGGTCTACTAGCTGTCAGGCAGTTCAGCTCGGGAGCCCCCCAAGTCTGCTGCTTCACTGCCACGCTGTCTACCAGAAGTAGGACTTGATACTCTCATCCCTCCTGTTTAAGATCTACATGAAGCCACTGATAAGGTCAATTATGAACAGGTATCATCAGTACACTGACACACATACCAAGGGATACTGTTAAATTCTTGTCCCAGGAGGATGTTGAGGTCTGGATAAGTGGAAACAGGCTTAAATTCGGTACTGACAAAACAGGATGACTGTGTGTTCCTGATCTTTCTAGTAGCATGGCTTTTGAGTTCTGAATAAAATTACAATCCACAAGATAGAATTTGTTTGCAATTTAGAGATCCTTGAAGAGCAGGTAGCAGCTATGGTCAGGAGCGCTTTTATCCAGATTCATCTGGTAGAGTTCATCCTCATAGCTATTCATGCCTTAGTTACATCATGCCTGTCTTCCCTGTGTGTATTTTTTCACATTAAATTTGATTACTATTCTGATATGATGTCCCATACAGATGTAGATATTCTATTAACATACCCCTCTTCCTGGAAGGCAATTAGAAATTGTATTACCACACCTCTTGCTTTATCAGTATAATATGATCACACACATTGTAGAAATGGGTACTTTTGAGAAATGGCTTTCTCAGTCATTGATGCGAGAAGAAATCCCTGGATCACAAAGTGATAAACAATTGGTGAATCACAAATAAAATTTTTCTAAAACAACTTTCCCTGACACTCTGCTCAGGGTGGATTCAGGGCATTGGCCACAAGCATTCAAGTATCTATATCTGTAGCAAAGAGCGATGCTAAATGCCTCGATCTTGTTCTCACTGCTGCAAAAGGTGAAAGGAGATCCAGCAAACATGGGGCTGAAGGACTATTTGTCATAAGACCCCAAGAACAAGATGATAGATAAGCTGCCTCTGATTGAAGAGAAGCATGTAAAAGCCCCGTCGCCCTGGCAACGATACTGGTGTATTTCTCAAAGCCTGGGCTGGCTGCTTACTTTTTAACTGCTGGTCTTCCTCTTCCCTCCAATGTCACTCTCCCTCTGCAGGAGACGAACTGTGACATTTACACTCCCACTAATAAGCCAGCTGCATGATGGGCAGGCTCCTCCGTAAGGCTTCTGTCACAAAGCACAAATGGCAGAACTCTGCTGCTCCGCACAGGATTTTGATTCTCTTGGGCATTTTGTGTAGGATTTGTGCTTTTCCTTGTGCACTGTTGTTGTTAATGCTATTAAATCACTAACTAAGGCCTTGTAGAATTGGGAAGGTAAAGCAAGCCACAGCAGGCAGGAATTGCTTCCTTGCCTCTGCAGTGTGTGCTTGTGATCCTGGTGCCAATTTCCAACCAGGAAAGACCAGTGACAACAAGATAATCATCACTCTCTGAAGAATCTCATTGCAATTAGAAATTGCACCCTTCTACCAGAGGAAATGTGAGAGCCAAGAAGCTACAGGAGGCCTTGGAAGTATTTTTCCAATCTAAATCTACATTGTGACATTATTTTTTTGCATCTATCATATCCTTTTCCAAGCAAGCTTAAGCCAGCCTTGGAAATCCTATTTTGCATGCTATTTTTGCCCTGTCCTGTGGAGTATTGTTGTGAGTTGGGGGGCGGGGGTGAACAGACACATGCACTCTAAAAATGAGTCTTGTTGAAGTTTGAATTTTTCTGTAGCTTAAATTAAGATTGATTTAATCTGTTTAAATGCAACATATATAAATATTTTGTGATAACGTTTCAATGATACCACACAATCCCATTTAAAGGACTACAACACTTCTATGCAACTAAATTACCGCCACTCACTTTAAAACCCTAAATAACTGAGATTTGAATGAAATGTAGACATAGCTCATCTTGAAAGTCGCATTCATTCCTCACATTTTTCCCCTGGTTATTTGCATCCTTGTGTGTATGTTTAATGTAAATATAAAATGTATGTTAATCTAATCCTTCAAGGTAGGTTTATTTTAAAATGATTTTATTAAAAATTTTAACAATCATAATAAAAATTAACACAAACTAAAATGAAATACAAGAAATAAAATCCTATTCTATAATATTTAAAATAGCATTTTCCCACAGGAAAGTTTTTTATCATTAATTTCAATATCTTATTTCAAAATCATTGAACCCTTAGTCCATTTGTAAGTTTCCAAAATTGACTTTCCAATCACCTTTTATGGCTTTTTCGGGGAAAGAAAGAATTTTTTACATCTTGAAATTTGCATTTAAAACTTCTTTCGCAAAGGATTCAAGGTCACTTTTTTTCTTCTTGAAAATGTGGTGCTATGAAGATTCTTAATATCTGAAGAGCAATTAACATTCAATAGTACCTAGAGGTTAATAGCTCAACAACATAGTTTGCTGAACCATGTGTTTGTTTTGTATTGCAGTTCATTACTCATATCTCAAAATTATAAAGTTCTGATTTAAAAAAAACGTGATTATACATGAACATATCTAGAAAAAAACAATAAAATAAATGTCTTAAGCTAGGCATAACCAGAAATAAATATGTAAAAGATCTCAACACCGTATTGCTGAGAATTCAGAAATAGTTGGAAATACTTGCTCTGAGAAACATGCACATATGTTAAATTTTTCTGTGCTATTTTTAACTACGAAAGCTACTTATAGGAATGTTTCTGTGACTTCAGAAATATATAACACTGTTTTTGGTCTGCTCAAGCACTTTTTTATTTGATTTTCAGCAAAATTCCAACAAAATAGTTTATCTTTTAAGCATATAATAACAAGAATCATATTACAAAGTTATTATGGAGAAAACATGTTTAAAATAAGCTTCTAATAAAAGTGTTTAATTGGTGATTAACAATTCCATTTATCATTCCCTAAAACACTGAGTTTTAAAATGCACCATAACATATATGCAAAATCATTTCTCTATTAAACACAGAGGCAATAAAGACAGAACCTCTTAGTGTCACAGCAATCTGAATATTAAACAAAAGGCAAGGAACATGTTCGGATTAAAACAAGCAGTTTTGATTTGTTGCTTAGCAACAGAAATTGCGGGGGAAATAGTCAAAGAAGAGAAGAAGAGGCATTTCCAAGAGAGAGAATTATTTTAGGAGAGGGGAAGTGGAAACGAGTAAATATTAGTTCAGAGTAGCTATCTTTTTATCAATAATTGAAGCTACATATGTTAGGTTTCTCCAATCTGTAATGCCCATTAGATATATGGGAGTGCAATTATCATCATCTCCCGATAGTCTGAATGGTCACAGTTCAGCATGACTGGGAACAAAAGCAGGTCAAATAGTTAAGGCTGATTATTCCAGACGTCTTAGACTTAATCATTTCCAAAGGGTTGCAAACACTGAAGCCTTTAATCAACTTTGTGTGTTTGGTGGGGTAAGGCTATTATTAGTAAAAACCCAATGAAATCAAAATGTCTTAGGTGTTTTTAAAAGTGGTGACTCCCCAGTGTTATCAGGTTAAGCATTCCTCTTGTATTTGTCAAGATAAAGTACGAATGAACAGCTTATTCTTTCTTCCCCATCCCTTCTTCCTTTTCCATTCTCTTGTAGGACAAAACAAGTGCCCTGAGTCTCAGCAATGTGGCCGGTGTTTTCTACATCCTCATCGGTGGTCTTGGACTAGCCATGCTGGTTGCCTTAATCGAGTTTTGTTACAAGTCCAGAAGTGAATCAAAACGGATGAAGGTGGCAACACATTCACAGGCCTTTCACACCTTCTTTAGGCTACCAGCCAGCCTCCTAATGTGCTTTTAGAAATGGATCCAACCAGGATGGTGATTAGGATAGAAAGTCAATATTTTAGGGACAAAGCTGACATTTATCTGACTGACCTGTTTAGTGTTCAGCTGAGTGAGGTAGCTTACTGAAAATCATATGTGGTCGGAATTGTCAGGAACCGGAGAGTAATGTTTTTAATTTGACAGTGATTCTGCAGGAATCCTTATTTCAGCAAGTCTCCATCTATCATATCAGTTAGTAAATTGCGTCACGTTTTTTTAGTAAAATGCAAGTGGTCTAGCCTTGGACTGGACCACTTGCATTTTACTCACCTTGGAAAGCATTTTCAGAGTCTTGTCTTGTTTAGTTAAAACAGAATTTGATATTTTGCATCTACAAAAGAGAAAATAATTGCTTTATACCAGCTTGGTTTCTTTTAGTGTACTATTGTCTACACTGATTGGAAATAACTTTTTGGGGTTTCAAGATTCTTTCCCAATGCCAATTTTCAAATGCCATAGAATAAACTCTGGATTATTTGTTTGCAAAACATGCAATCGGTCAATACAATAGTCTTCTCCCATAGTAGAAGTTGCTTTCAGTTGCTGAATATCCAAATACTTTGAGAATACCCAAAGAAGAATCTGCTCAGGAAAGATTCACAAATTTCAGATATGTATTTTTTTGCTGATAGGTATAGCTCAATTAGATAATCTTAAGAAGCTTTAAGAAGAGGCAGTTACATACCTAAACCTGCTCAGGACACCCTTACATATGAAGTGTACTTAGTCTTAACCTGAGTATCTCAAAAAGCAGCTAATTAGAATAGCTGCCTAGTTAATTACAACACTCTTTGCAAAATCTTGGAGATATTATTTATTTATTAAATTTATATGTCACCCATCTCACTGTCCAAAGCACAGCTGCGTTTAGCTGTAATATTAATTCCTTTACCTATGTAGAAAAAGTCTTACTTGACAGAATCAGAAAAATGTGTAGTTGTTTATTTATATTTGTAAGAAGCATCAGAAGCAGTAGAACTTTTGCCCTCTTTTAGTTCAAATGTCTAAGAAGTAATGGAATATTAAATGTGCCTTGCTTGTTATAATTAATTTTAGTAAGTTCAATTCAGTTCTTAATATATATATTTTAAAGAATACTATGAAGGCACTTTTCTTTCAGTCCAGCTTTTTCTTTCCCGACTGAGTTTCCTAATGACATTTACAAAAATGAATATCTTAATCATGAAATATGACTTGTGCAAATCAATTTTGCAAATGGCTGATAAATATCAATGACCAACATTCCTGACTGATATGCCACATACCTTCAGGTGTCCTGTATCTATCTATCTGGATGAGAAAAAGAATCCTAAATAACCATATTTGAGTGAAGCATTTTTCTGCGTAACATAGGCATGAAATCTAATCCTCAATAAATAAACTCAAATTCAACCTTTTTTATTCAAGATTTGTTAAATTAGATAAGCCTGTTCCTTGCACCATTTGTATTTAGTTTCTCAGCTTATCTTTGGCTATCTTTCTTCTGGGCCTAGTTGTAACATCAATGCATCTTTAGATGATAGTCAAAACTGATCACATATTTAAGATCAGTTGAGTAATTGATATTAACCGTGTTAAACAAAGTAATTATTTGTTAATGAAGGGCAAAACTTGATATTGTCCCATGTTAACAAGAACAAGAATTTTCAGAAAAAAATTGCAGGAGGGAGATAACTTGATTCCCTTCTCAAGAATATCAATTCCTACACTTCCTCCCAAAGAAATGAAAACTTATTGGGTTATTTGTTTATTTTTTCAAGCAAGAATTTGAAGGTGAGAAAATAATGAAGTCCTAGCACTGATTTTTTATTTTAATCAACCTTTCACCTCCATATTAGGGTTATTAAAAACATTAATGGGATCCAAATTTCCACTTAGACTGGGAGTCATTTGACTTGACCAAAATAACCTTTAAACATGATGCAGTTAATAACTGATTAAGGTGATTTTTCATTCACTTTGCAGATGAGCTATTTTCCCTTAATTTGTGACTTACTGATAGCCTAAACTACAATCCTATAAGTGGATTCATTAGTGAGCCTTCCCAGGCTTAAGTCTTTCAAGAGTAGATGTATGTATCTTCTGTGTCTATCATATGCACTTGCATGCATAAAGCATCTTCAAGTGATAATAAACAAAACTTCACAACCTGCTGATATTGCTGGAGAAAAATGTGACTATTAGTAGCAGTCAGGAGTACTTCCTGGATTACATAAGGTGTATTTTAGAAACAAGAGAACTGAATATAGAAGTTGCAAAACTATACTGGAGGAGGAATTGAAGAAATGATGTATATTATTATTGTCCAGCCATTACCAAGGACAGGGGGGAGACCCCCCCTTGTTTCTCTTAAAAGGGTTTTTGTTTGATCCCACAGCAATCAATCAATGAAGCCATAAGGACATCAACCCTCCCCAGAGCATCTGCAGCAGGAACCAGCAGTGGAGAAAATGGACGGGTGGTGAGCCACGATTTTCCCCAAACCATGCAGGAGATTCCATGCATGGGTCACAACTCTGGGATGCCCCTGGGAGCAACGGGATTATAATTGTCCCTTGATGGATCTTCTGGATGAGACCAGGGTCTCCCTTACCCCAGCAAGGGGCCAAAAGCAGACCATTCAAGAAGAGGGACAATGCAGTGGATCTTCTAGAAGAAATCAGATCCATTTCCTTTGTTTTCTTTGTGTGTTTGTATGTGTCTGTTTATTTTGCAGTAAATCCACAGGCAGAAGAAAGTACAACCTGTACTGCAATAAGGAGAGGGCAACTGGACTGAACATAATTTGGAGATATCCCTGAGACACGGTTACAGAAACACTGAGGAAGACAGCGCCATTTTGTTTTTAACTTGGTTGTTAATAAGTTCTTAGTGTGTGCAATATATATATTTTTATTACTAATTCCCGTGATGTCAGGGTAATATCAGCCCTGCCCTGCTCAAAAGTTTAAATCAGGTTTAGTTTGGAATGCAAACCATAAATGTCTACACTACTAACAGTGAAAGAGAGGGGATGACACTTTGAGCAACAAGACTCTACTGTATGTTAAAATTGATGCAACAAGTCTGAGTAGGGTTTTGAAGGAGTTCTTCATTCCCCTGTCAAATGGGGAAAGGACTTCTAAGACAGTTGAAAGAGAAGCATAACATGGAAAAAAGAATAGGAAGACTGCAAAAAAAGAGAGAGAGAGAGAGAGAGAGAGAGAGAGAGAGAGAGAGAGAGAGAGAGAGAGAAAGAGAGAGTTGTGTATTCAGACTTGCAAGTTCCCAAGTAAGTAGAGGTTAGTGCCACCTATATTAGCACTAATTGCCAATAATTAATTGGTGTTCTTGGAATTTTCATTTAATAGGCTATCTCTTGGACAGGTTACCAGCCAGTCACCTAAGACCAGGGCTATTTCCTATACATGGCGAAAACCAGGAAAATGTGTTTGTTTATGTGTGCACACACATGTTTGTATGCATGTGCATGTGTACACACAAACACATTTCCTTGTCTACCTTCTCAAAGGTGAATAGGCAAATAACAGCCATTTTCTCATTCTTGCACTTCTGTAAATGTTCCTTCCTGTGGCAAGTTTTGAGTAGAGAACCTTGCATTGCCAATTAATGTTAAATATCCAAACTATTTTGAATACATTCAGCTTTTTGGTCTTTCTGGACTACATCCCAAAAATATCTCATGGAGTAACTGAGCTGCGTATATTTACTATGACATGAGAAATAATCCAGATTTCATTGAATGATACCAACAAGGAAATGCATTCACCTAGATTCAGCCTTCCTCAATATTTACAGCTGGTTCCATTAAAAAAAACTCAACTAAAATCAGATTCAGGAATCAAATCTTGGCCAGCAACAGCATCTACAGAAAAGCCAACATGTTGATTTTCCAGCTCATTCATCTTCATGAGTGGAACACTCAAAACATGCCAACTGGTACCCTGCTTCAGGTGAAATTCTGAAATTTACAGAGATGTCCAAAGCACTAGAAAGTGGACTTGTCAACAGTATTTCCCCAGTCATGTGCATGCTAGCACACCCAATGAAAGAAAAGCTCCAACATGAACCATAAACTACTTGAGCAGAGCAGAACACTTTCCACTGAAGAGATCTCTGTTAACAAGGAGTATCTTTCACTTCATCATTAGTCTGGAGGAGACCCAGCTCTTCTTACATTTCCCATTCTCGTATATGCATTTGCTCATGACTGGATCATAGCACCAGATTTTACAAGGGGCTAAACCATTATTCAAGTGCCAGTGCAAACTCCACAGGAATCTGTAATATCTAAGACCTGCAGATAACAGTGTGCAAAACATAAGACTTGCATAGAATGGAGGAAAGATGGTCAAGGCTTCAACACAGGCTATAGACTAAAATGACTTTGTGGTGGGGTTTGATATAACATGAATTTGTTTTGTTTTTCACAAGTGTGACTAATAACTGGCTCTAAAACAAACATTCATATATCACATATGCTTATAAAGTATAAGCAACCACTGAAGTCTGATTTCGAGGAACTGATTTTACCATTCAACACTGTGTTGTTCCATCCACTTCCTCCATTCCTCTTAAGATGGCACTTTCATAAGACTGGCAATATGGAAAATGCAGATCCCCTTATGAGGGCACAGCATGCCTAATAGCTATTTCTTTTTGTCAGTGCCACTGGAAAGCTTTTGTCTCCATCACTTCATCCAGCATATCTGTCAAGACTCAGATCCCAGCATCTGATATTAACTCTTCAAGGTCTTGTTCTTGGTGTATAATTATTGTTATTATTTTATGTCTGCTTTTGATTATATTTTGAGTTTAATTCTGTGTATGTATTTATGGTGCACCAAATTCACTAAGTCAAGCCTGCTTTTTTGTTAAGAGAGCTTTTGAGTGTCAAGGACAATCTGATATTTCTGATAGTCTCAAGAACTTTAAAAGTTCCTGCAACTATCTTCCACTTTAAAACCCAACTTAAGCAGAGTGCACGAATTTCTTTCTGTGTGATTCAAAAACAAAAAGCCCCATGAAATTTAAAGAAATGCAAAATCTTTGAAGCAGAAAGTATCAGTGGCCTGCCTAACAATTGTACCAGCTAGTTAAATGAATCTGTGGAAGGACAAAGGCTGTGATAATAGGACATGGATAATAGAACTCAACTTTAAAATGTTTTTTGACCAATGAAAGGATGGGAGGAAAGAAAGAGTGATGCTGAAGAAGTGGGGAAATGTTAACTTGTAATATGTATTTTTACTACACTTTTCTTAAATATAGAATAATGGGGATTGGGGAACCCTTTAAGACATTGACATTTTCTCAACAAAAATCCATATTTAACAGTTTTGGCTTTCATTAAATTTTGCTCTTTGGTACCTGGATATATATTTATTTTTTAGTTTAAGAGTTATATTTATTTTCACTCACCATCTTACCTGTCTTTTATTTATGTAAAAAACAAAGAAGGAAATATTACCTGAGATTTTTTATAATATGAATTCTTTCTCCATTTTTCTTCCCTAACCATGTAGCTTTTGTTCCGAGACTGGATTAATGAAAGCAGAACAAACTATGTTGCAATTGGTGCTTTCAAACCTTTGCCAATACAGAAACCAAATAACGTGTAAATGCGTAAAACATTCTAAATCAGGTGTCCCCAACCCCTTGGCTGTGGCCCACTACTGTACCGTGGCCCATTCGGATCAGGGTTGCATAAGTGGCTGATCAGTGCACGCATGCACACAGCTCAACTTGCGTGAAAGGTGGGCTAATGCGCAGGCTGTTTGCTCTCTCCTCCCTGTCGGGCCACCAAGCCATAAAGGTTGGGGGGCACTGCTCTAAATTGTAAAAGAAAAGGTTATCAAGCCTCAGAATATTGTCTTCAATATTTAGACAAGTATTCTAAATAGTAGATACTATCAAGGTGATGCTACTTGGAACTCCAGGCTATAAAAACTCAATCAGGTTTCATTTCAAACTGACTCTAGCATTTGAAATGGTTTAGGAACTGATTTGAAATTGACCTTCAAGACAAACCTTAAAAAGCTATATTCAGTGGCCGGGTTTTAAAGAGTTTTTTGACACAGTTACAATGAAACAAATCAAACTACACTTCTCTGTAGGAAACAGATTCTCATAGCCCAATGGATGCAACTATAGCCACTGTTGTCCTTTCCGGAGTTGGAAGTTTATGATTGTTCCTGTAATCCCCAAACCTCTCAGCTGGCAATGCTGGTAGTACTTGCATGCCGATTGGCTGTATGATATTTGATATGCTAAACTGGAGCCTTCTAAATATGTCTAGGGGTCATTGTGGACTGAAGGACTGAATATTGGTTCCAATTCATCTGGAAGACTACGGGTTCAGAAAGGCTATTCTAGCTGCACCACTAATAAAACTAGGGACATGTCAGTATATACCAACACATTTTTCCTGATCACTCATTCTTAAGAGCAATTATTTCTTGGAATTGAACATAATTTGCAAATGGAGGATCTATTACATATTTAAAATGGTCAGGAAAAATAGGTAATGATTTTGGTTATTAGTGAGGAACATTATTTTGTTTTACATGGTTGTGCACTTGAAACAAATGAACACACAATTTGGAAAAATACTTCTTGACAGTCCTAGTGAATAATTCCATACTTCAAAAGTTACAATGTTTAGCTTATGTTCTTAAATATTTCCACAGAATACATGATTAGCTTTAAAGTGCAGCACACAGAAAGGGAATGCTCTCCGTATAGTATAAGTTGTCAAAATAACAAAGCAACTTCTATCCATCATATAGAGTCTTTTATTTTTTACACCCAGTTTCAGCCTAGATATTCAATTTACTATACCAAATATTCAACATTTGAATTGCAACTTTCATTTTAGTTCAAGAATTAGCAGCTTTATACAATGTTATCACATTTGAATTACACAATAATGGTGTCATACATATTTTAAACTATGAGCATCTGTTTTGCTTTGTTTTATTTTGTTGTATGATTGTGTACTCAATTTATTCTAGGGCTACAATCCTTATCAGGTTTACAAGCAGGCCAGTTCCATACTAAATCAATGGAGCTTAATTCTGTGTGTATATTGTAAGTGGAAAAGGAGTGAAAAAACCTGGCATTCCAGATGTTGCTGAATTATAACTCCCAGAATATTAAGATGTTCAACATGTTAAATGAAAGTAAGATTTAAAAGTCATCCATACTAGCTATTTGCTTAGACTTAAAGCATGGTTTTCTTCTCAGATTGTGGAGTTACATGTTAGATCCAATAAGGAAATATGGAAATGACATCCATGGCTGTTTGATTTTGATCATTGCCTGAATACCCACAGAATAAATATTTTCTGTTTTCAGAAGGATAAACTGTTCTGACTTTTTGGAACCTATTGCTCCTGATGTTGTGCATGTGACATTAAAACTGTTCACTTTTATAAAATGATGCAGACCATTCCCTTGGCATCTGCTGATTCAAGACATTCTCTCATAGAGTATAGTTCTTCATCTATATGATTGTGCCACCTAGAAATATTTCAAATATAATTTCCAGAATGGGGAGGGCACCAGGCTGGAGAAGCTGATTTAAAAATAGTGGATGTACAGTAGTATTTGCACAGCTAGGGTTCAGTCATGATCCTATTTATTAAGATGTATCCAGCCACTTGTGAATCCCTTTGAAGTTCCTTATGTAATTTAGTAATTTATTTGTGAACATCTGGTCTTCCTTGACATGGGTCATCTGTCAGAACAGGTATTGGGTGGGTGGGTAGGTAGATGACAGAAAATGGAGGGGGAGGGGGAGAGAGAGAGATGGAATTATAGCGGTTAGTGAAAAATCTATTAGCCATAGCAATAGTTGCACCATAATAACCAAGCCTATAAGCTATATTGCTCTTCGATGTAGCTGCCACAAAGTGACATTTGTGTATGCCACCGATTCATATTGTCTAGAATAACTACTATCCATACACAATAATTCTATCCTGTAAACTTTGCAGACCTCTATATTTTATTATTAATTTTGCTTTTACAATTTAAAATGACCAGGGTAGCATACATCTAGACAATAAACTCCAATATAAAATAGAAATTAAGAAAAAGTTTATTGCAGAAACCTGACAACACTTTATTATTTTCTAATGTTGGCGGGAAATTATATCTTTTCAAAGCTATTATACCAAACCTTCTTGCACAAAAACCAAACAAACTAGCTCTATTTTGCTAAGTATG
>JANHFO010007790.1:13834-30673 GCA_032468095.1 Pareas carinatus
ATTTCAGTGAGAGGCAAAACTGTAAGTAGGTCTTATTTTCGGAGGATGTCTTACTTTCGGGGAAACAGGGTATATGTACTCCATGATTAATAAAAGTACCCAAAACGATTTTGTGCAAAGCAGAAAATCATTTATTTATATTTATATAGGCAGTCCTTAATTTACAACAATTCATTTAGTGATATTCAAAATTACAACAGCAGCGAAAAAAGTGATTTATGACCATTTTTCACACTTGTGACTGTTGCAGCATCCTCGTGGTCATTTGATCAAAATTCAAACACTTGGCAACTGACTCATATTTATGACGGTTGCAATAATAACCTTCTATAATCTTTTGACGAGCAAAGTCAATGGAGAAGCAAGATTACTCAGCAACCACATTATTAACAACTGCAGTAATTCATTTAACAACTGCAACAAGAAAGGTCGCAAAATGAGGCAGAACCCACTTAGCAACAGAAATTCTGGTCTCAATTGTGGTTGTAAATCAAGGGCTACCTGTGTTCAGTATCCGTTTTGAAGATTTTATTTAAAAAAATGGGACATGGGATTATTCTTAACCATTATCCAAAATTACTTCAGGAAGCATTAGAAAAGAAAATGGGATTGTTTAAAGTTTTAGTGTACATGAACAAGAGTTTATGGTTTGATAGCTTATATTAAATCATATATACTCAGTAAAGAATACTAACAGAAAAAGGAATTATCTGTTTTTAAAGTAGTTTTTGAGAACTGTGCCAAACCATTGCCTTTCTCATTTTTAGCTTGCTTAATTATTGAGGTTACCTAAGCAAATGTAATATGTATACAGTATATCTCCTTGACAGAATAAATACATCACATGTTCCTAGGAACATTTCATTCGAGTTTCTGCCTGAAATTATTTAAAACTAGTTTTAAACCACTCTATAGGCTATAAAATATATAGTATAAATTTGTATCACATTTAAGGGATGAAAATACATATTGTCCACATTGGCAAGTTGGAATGATCTGTTACAGTTCACAAACCTACCACATATTCTTGCAATTTTAAACATAAATATGGAACTTCATGGTTAGGGTTAGAGAACTGTTCAGAAAGTATATAATAGAGACACATTGTATATGGGGTAATCTCTTTCAACGAAAAAGAGGATTTTTATGGGATTCTAATGAATAGGGTAGAGTGTTATCATCCTTATGAAGTAAGAATTAAGTAAGAATGTGTAAATCATTCAGAAATATACCTTGCAAAGCATTTGTCAGACACCACTGCTTGAAAACTATGCGAATGCTTCAAGGGTCTTATTTTTGAATGTTCTTCTGAACATTCATGTGTATGCATAGAAGATCCAATGTTGCTTTATTTTGGCAGGAATCTTGGCAGAAGGATCTTCTATCCATGTGGCACTTTGCTGCTGCAATGCTTTGCAAAAGTGAGAAGTGGTGTGGGTGAAGGTTCTGTCTTGCGTTGTACAGTTATTTCTCTGGAGACCTGCATCCTCGTCTTCCTATACTTCAGGAAAAACCCAAGACTTTATAAAAGAATGCCTGTCAGATGCCCTTTTCAGACTGAAAAGGTTTCAAAGTAATGAACAAGTTTAAAATATAAAACAGAAACACTAGCAAAATTACTCTCTGCTGTTTTCAGTATTAAAGTAAGTTCAGAAACACCACTGAGAGATACTTGAAAGCAAAAAAGGTAATAAACCAAGAGCCATTTTAAGAGGGGGAAAAGCCTTTAAAAATTGCAGGAGATTTCAGTACAACACTAATTGCAGGTAACATATAGTTGGGCTTAGTTTTAAGTTCAAGCATTGTGCATGTCCTCACTTAGGAATGCTAATGGTAATACTGCTGGTATTGGTGATGATGATTACAATGATCACCTAAAAACATAACATATATATCTGTGTGTGAAAATAAGATACATAAATGTTTTGCATCATGGCATTTCGGGTTGCCAAAATGGGTATAGGAAGTAAAATATATTGTTCTCCTTTGGCTCCTGGAGTTTGTCCAGATTCATGTTCATTGTGTCAATGACACTATATCTAACCATCATCTTCTGCTGTTTCCTTCTCCTTTTGTCTTCAAACTTTCCCAACATCAGAGTCTTTTCCAATGAGTCCTCTCTTCTCATTAGGTCACCAAAATAATTGAGTTCAGCTTCAGTATCTATTCTTCCAAAGAACGGTCAGGGTTGATTTCTTTTAGGACTAATTGATTTGACCTCCTTGCAGTCTAAGTGATTCTAATTTAAAAGAATAATGTACATTGTTTTATGTCTTTTTCAGTTTTTGATACTGTTTTGATACTTTGTTTCTATATCATTTTTGGTTTTTAAATAATCATTATTTTATTATAATTATTATAAATTATAATTTCAAATGCTCCTTAAATTCAATTTCAGTTAATTTTGAAGAAAGTTGCATCCTTAATAAAAGATTTTGGTTCCAGCATAGAGTTAATAACTCAAGCATTTCTGGGATCTAAGTATCAAATGTTTCATTTAGAATTGCCATATGGTACTCTCTAATGATCAATCTTCCAAGTCTTTTTATCAACTTGGAATGTAAACAGATAATTTTTCCCATGTGAGAGGTTCTTTCTAATTATTTTTTTTGTATTTCAAAACTTTCTTTACATCAAATTTATCTTATCATTTAAAAACTTTCTAGCAACAACCCTTTTGTGGTTTATTATAGAAACTAAAGAATTTACAAAGTTGGAAACATGCAATTTTCTTTGTTTTTAAGCAGATTGAAGATTAACTTGCCAATCAAGTGCCGGTCTTGCTGGACCTGAAGGCTTTTAATTCTGTAAGAAACAGCAAGTAAAAAACCCAAAGTCATTAAGAAGATGAGGATTGGTCAAACTTTGAGTCTGTGAAAGGCAACATTAATGGCTCAGAGCATGATGATACTAGCAACTCCCACCTGATTACAGGTGACCAGAAAAATATCAGTTCTGCCATCAACTCACAAAACCCCCAACTGTCCAGAATGCATGAGGGCGTCTCAAGATATCTCTTTAATCCAGAGAGAAATCTTTGGCAATATGGATCTAGATAGTATCCAGCTGTCTTTGACACAATACCTCCAACTGTGACTGGGGTCTCAATTCAGTACCCCACTGGAAATATATATAGAGTCAGTATTGAGGGTGAACAACTCTTACTGTATAAGAGCACCTTTTTTTTTTACTCAGTTAATCTGTGAGTCCATGCATGCATGATTGGGGAAATGATACCAAAATGGGGAAAAAATTAGTTCGAAGTGCAAAGCACAGTAATTTCATTAAAAGATTATGCAGGACTTTGGAAATAATTTGGGAGAAATGCTTCAGGGCACATTAGAGCATGTATATAGTAGCTGCCTACCACCCTTAAAACAGCCATGTCACATAGCTGTTCTGTACAGCTATCATAATAGTGTTAAAGTGTATGATTACTTTAAAGAGTTGCAGTCAGGTAATAAGTTCATGCACAAGTGTGCTCCAAAGCATTTTATTAAATGTAATCTGAAGCACTGTATTACCCTAATATTACCCAGATTACTTACGAGACCGCCTTCTACTGCATGTCTCCCAATGACCAATAATATCTCACAGAGTTGGTCTTCTCCGAGTCCCATCAGCTAAACAATATTGGTTGGCGGGTCCGCCGGGTGAGGGCCTTCTATGTGGCTGCTCCAGCTCTCTGGAACCAATTACCACCGGGGATTCGGACCATTCCCACTCTAGTGGCTTTTCAGCAGGCTTGGAGTTATTGATCTCACAAGATCGAAGTATGAATGGTGTGTGAATGTGTCTTTACCTTTTATTTGTAGTTATATTTTTACTTGTAATTTAATTATATTTATTTATATTATTGTTATCTATGTAATTTTTAATATTGTTTTCTTGTAAACCGCCCTGAGTCCATGGAGAGTAATGGCATATAAATATGAATAAATAAATAAATAAATAAATAAATAATATTGTATGGTCATGGTATTGCTATGGTACTACCGTAGCCATGGTAGCATAGCATAGCATAGCATAATCAAAGTAAAAAACAAAGTAAAAAGCAAAGTAAAGCAAAGTTCTTGTTTAATTTGCTGATTCTTTTGAATTTCTGTCTGGAATTTATTTTGTGCATTAATTAAAGAGCCATATATTCTTTACAATTTTACAATGTTGTGTTTTATGACATCTTATATGTTAATTCCTTTTTCTTTTTTCTCTAATGTACAAAAATTCTTTATTTCTTTTGATATCCAACACAGATAAAATGTGTGAAACTTTAATGAGTTAAACTTTAATTATAGATGCAAAGCCATCCAGACTTCTATTTCTCCCTCTGAAAACATTTGCTTTAACTCCCACACTATTCTTTCTTCTAACCTGTTTATGCTTCAAGCTGTCTTGTATTCCTTGACATATCATTATAGAATATTTTGAATTCAGGAGTCCTTGAAAAAAAGAAAAGAAAAGCCATTTCCATTCTTACTTTCCATAAGTTCACTCCAAAATGTGTAAATAAGAATAGTTGTATTTGAGAGGAATGCAGTATATTCTGTATGAAACACATTTTAGAAATATTTAAATCTAGGTTAGAATTGGACATTTTGGGGGATTTGGGGGAATATACCGAATTATACATATATAATCAGCAATTGCAATAATGATTAAATATCAAGAGGCAGAACCCAAGCAATGTTGAAACAAGATTTATTCAGTAAACGCATACAATAACACCACACACAGTCTGGAAGTGGCTCAGAGCATTCACGTGCCCCATGATCAGTCCAGGCCAATGAATTAATGTATAGGTATATTGCAGCAAGGGAAATAGTCTATCTCGTGAGACGAGGTGACAGGGCCGGGAGAGTAGGCCTGTCCCCGGCTAATAGGTCCAACAAGAGCTTGTGGTCAGTTATCAATTGGAACAGTCTGCCAAACAAATACTCATGAAATTTCCGGATGCCTGCTACTAAGGTCAGAGCCTCCTTATCAAGTTGGCTGTAGTTATGTTCTGCAGGCAAAAGTGTTCAGGAATAAAAGGCAATGGGGGCCTCCGTTCTGTTCAGCAGCTGGTGACTTAAGATGGCCTTCACCCCAAAATGTGTTGTAACGAATCAAGAAGTTATCACTTGACAAGAGGTTCTTGGTGGACTGGAAAGCAGGCTTCTCCTTTCGCCCCCAAACACATGGTTTGTCTTTAGCTAGCAGACTGTGTAGGGGCTCTGCCACAGTTGCCTTATTCTTCAAGAAGCTGCTATAGAAATTAAAGCGGCCTCAAAATGCCTGCAACTCTGTCTTGTTTCCTGAGGTAGGGGTGTTTTTATGGCCCTGATTTTGTCATTAATGGAGTGGATACCCAGCCCATTGATCATGTACCCTAGAAATTTGACTTCAGGAACCCCTATATTACATTTGTCTGGTCTCAGTTTCAACCCAGCATTCCAGAATTCTAGTAGTACTTAACGTAATCTAGAAATAAGTTGGTCTCTATTCAATGCTGTAATAAGGACACATCAAAATAAGGCACAACCCCAGGGATCTTCTAAAGCAATCGTTCCATGATGCTCTGGAAGATCCCGAGGGCTACACTGACTCCAAATTGAAACCTTGTATATTTAAATGCCCCTCTGTGTGTGACAATAGTTTGGACTTCAGCAGTTGTGAGATCTACAGGCAACTGCTGGTGAGCCTGAGCCAAATTCAACTTAGCCTCCCTTGGAGTGAAGCAGGTGCTGTATAATAAGGATGGGGTAGGCACTTTGTTGTAGGGCCTTATTTAATGTGCACTTATAATCAGCACATATTTGAATAGAGCCATCACTTTTTATAGGGGTAACTATTGGGGTTTCCCATTTTGCATGGTCCATGCGGATTAACACCCCTTGCTTAATCAATTTGTCTAATTTGGCATCCACTTTGGGTTTTAGAGTGAAGGGGACATGTTTGGATTTTAACCTAATTGTGGCCACCTGTGGATCTAGGCCAAATGAGATGGGGGTTCCCTAATACTTGCCTAAACCGGTTCCAAATAAGTCTTGAAATTCCTTGATGAGGCCTTTCCCCCAAGATTGATGTAAGGAATGGACACTGGTGGCTTCAAGACCTAGGGAACCAAACCAGTCAAGGCCCAGCAGGCTGGGCAGGTTCCCTCCAACCACGGTTATGGGCAGGTTTTCTTTAAATTCGTGGTATGTTACTGGAACCATGAAGTGCCCCAGGACAGGAATAGAATTTCCCTGATAGTCTTTGATGGTGAACATTTGTATGTCCATGTACTTTAGCTATATTCGTGGCATGATTCACTTCAATGTAGACCAGGACACAATGGAGATTTCTGATCTGGTGTCAACCTACGTTTTGCAGAGGTGGTCATTTATCTTTACTAGTGTAGAGATTTCATTTCTTTTTTGTGGTCCAACTCCATGAATTCGGACCTGAAAGGTGTTGCTATCTCCCCCTGCTGGTTTTACAGTTCGCTTTGGCTTGTTTTCATTAGTCAATCTGATTTTTTTTCAGCATTTCATATTGGGTTGTCTCCTCAGTGGGCAATGGCGCTCGGCATATTTTGGCCAGATGGTCCCACTTCTCACACTGCCAAGAAACTGCATCTCTAAACCTACAGGAAGCTCGGGGGTGTTAGCTACTGAAGCTAGCCCATTTCTTGTTTCCCTCTGGTCTGGGTTGGTTGATTTGTTGTACTATGTGCTTTTCCTTGCTCTCATCTTTAGCTGGGAGGTTTTCCAGGGTGTTTCTATGGACTGACGGTGCTGTTTGGTCAAAGGCAGGTACTCCTGCAATTTTCTGAAGGGACTCCGCTGCACTGTTAGACGATTCGGCTGCCCTTGCTTCATTAAGCACAATTTGCAGAGTCAGGCTTGCGTTAGCAAGCAGATGTCTTTGTAAGCGAGTGTCTCTGATGCCAAAAATAAACTGGTCCAGTAGACTGTCATTGAGGTTGGTAAAAGCGCAGTGGATGGCTGTCTTCCTTAGGGCAGCCACATATTGGTTTACAGTTTTGCTCTCTTTTTGCATTCTATGTTGGCACTCATACCTTTTCACAAATTTTGAGGGGACTGAGGCATAATGAGCTTTCAGTATGCCCTGTGTGTCTTTCCAGGATATTTCCTGGACGTTGTTTGGTTCTGATAAGGTGCGAACCATATCAAAGACCTTGTGCCCATAATGACTTAAGAAAAGTGCCTTTATTCAATTGTCCAAGACATTCGGGAAGTCGTGGTCTTCAATAAAATATTTAAATCTGGTCATAAAGGCACCCCAGATTTCTTTAGTAGAATCAAATGGCGTCAAGGGGTGAATCACTGATATCACACATTAGTTGAGCTGAATCAGTGTTATAGTGTTCCATTTCGCCATTCCAGTGGATCGTTTCTCCTTCATTGACCCTCTCAGGTCAATCCCACCTTTGTCACCAGTATTAAATAGGTAGGACACAATCAATGTTGAAACAGGATTTATTCAGTTTCACACAATAACACCACACACAGAGAGAAACACTTCTCCCTTAAATAGACTGCTTCACAGAGCAGGAACCAATCAGCCACAGGCTGTTTATTCTGGTTGGCTATTCTGGCCAGCAGGCAAGGGAGGCAATCAGGTTGGAGGAAGGTAACTGGGGCCGGGGGTATAGCTCCATCCTTGCTTTCAGCCTGTCTAGCCTTATGAGAGATGTGAACAAAGTTACTCTTTTATATGTGTTTTTCTTTAAATAAATGTATAACCTACTAATGTATAATTCTGTATTGTTAAGGTTCTCTAGCCTCACCAAGCTTCTGCTGCTGGAAATTTACTATAGAAATAGCTCACAATGACTTTTTTTAAATTTAAACTTTTATACTGCCCTTCTCCCCGAAGGGACCCAGGGTGGTATACAGCCATTTAAAAAACATAAAACATAACAAACACATTTTAAAACATAATTAAAATAATATATCTTCACGTTAAAAAACCACAATCTAAAACCAATTTAGAAAGTTTAAAATGTTTAGAATTAATAACACATTTAAAAACTAGGAAAGGTGTGGTTAGGCCAGACTGGCCTGGATAAAAAGGGACTCACAGCTGGCCACCTGAGAAACAGTGGCCTTCCTCGGTAAGAACTGCTCCTTGATTAAGATCGCAACACTCCCGCCCTTCCCATGGGCCTGCGGTTTATGGAAAGCACGAAAACCTGGTGGGCACATTTAGATGAGGGGAACCCCCCCTCCTGGCCCAGCCAGGTCTCCGTAATTCTCGCCAGGTCTGCTCCCCCCTCCTGAATCAACTCGCCAATGAGGGGGGCTTTGTTAACCACAGACCTGGCATTACATAGCATCAACTGAAGGTCCTGGGCCTGAAAGCTTGTAGCACTCAGATCACAGGGAGAACTATAGGGGTTGGCACGTGCCATCGTTTGAATATAGTGGGGGCACGCGCCCCTTAAATGTTTTGGCCCCCTACACCTGCCATATCTGCCCCTCCCACACACGACAGTGATGTTTAATTCCTCATCCTCTTGCGATACCCCCCCTCCAATCTCCAGTGCTCTCATGCTCCGCCCATGTCCACCTGATGGCCCCTCACACCCTCCTGTCTTAAGAGCCTGCCCTCCCGAATCCCTTAAAACCTTTGTTAAAACACCCATTAAAAACCTCCTTAATTTGTAAAACTTGTTAGCCTTGGCCACGTGCCACTTCTCAGGGTTCCAGGACCAGTCCTCGAGGAAGGATAGATAAAGTAGTGGTCCAGGCCTGTTAGAGAGAGAACTCCCACAGTGCCCTAAGGTAAGTCGGGGAATACGCCCTGGACATAAACACCAAAAAATATGAGGTAGGGACCAAAATTCTGGATGACCCAATTCAAAAGATTTGATGGAAGATAATGTGGGTGATGGAAGATAATGTCGTCAGGTGGGTGTTCCAGAGGACAGGCAGGTCAGATGGCAGCAGCTCGGTTGCAGTTCAGGCGACAGACCAGACCCCCCCAAAACCAGAGGGGGGCAAGTACTTTCATACCATGCCAGACGAGATGACATAATTATCTGGGGGTACCACATCACCCCATAACCAGGGGAAAAGATGGGAAGAGATGAAAAAGGAGATGAAGATGAAGAGTCTTCCTCGCCCCAGGCCAAGGATGCCCAGAGCTCCCATCCCTTTCTCTTCCGCTACCATTTCTCCAGCTGGCGTTGGCACTCTCCAGTTGGTCTGGGGCTCAGCCGTCAGCCTCGAACAACAGCCCCCCGACAGAGTGTCTCAAAAAGTGCCGAAGAAGCGTCGGGGGGGGGAGGTCTTCTCCCGGCACCAGAAGCTGCACGGCGGAGCTCCATTCACTCCTGTCGTCAGTTCCCTTTGTACCGTGCCACTGTTGGCTTCTTTGCACCGCGCTGTGCCGCCGTCACCACCTGATATCACCACCCGCACGCCGCTCATCTCACCTCTCACCGAACCGCCACAGCCTGGCTCCTCGTCCGACTTCCAGAGGCCTCTACGGCACTCCATGGAGATCCATGGAGCTTCCTCGGCTCCTTGGAAGCTGGAGGCCAAAACTCGCCGGGAGGGCCACAATGGCGTCCGCCACTCTCTCCACACTCCTTCGACGAGCCATCACTGCCAAAAGGGAATCCTCAGATGCCATGGTGCCTCACCCGAGGTCCCTCAATATGAATGGGGAAAGCCTCCCTGTCCAGTGCTGGGCTCCCCCAATTTCTGGTAGACCCAGCACCTCTGGAATTTTTTAAAAAAAGGCTCCATGTCTCAGCCAGCGGTCTCACTCTACCTCTTCCCACATGGCCATCTTTTAAAAAATCTTGCTAAAACATTTCCTAGAAAATGGGAGGCTAAAAGAAGCAACAATGTTTGTCCTACCTTGGGCGAAACCTTAGTATTAGTAGGAAGATAAGGAACATCCACCCAAGGGCAGAATCGAGCAGTAGGAATAGATAAGATATCCATTGCTAAGGAAGAAATGTCAGGCTGACCCTCTAGTTTGAATTTCAGCCTACAGGATAGTTCAAGATAATAAGGGGATTGGGATGTGTTTTGTGGGGCATAACTTGCTTTGTAAAATGTATAAATGTCTTGCCTAAATGTCGGATGGGCACTATTCCTGTTCTCAATCCAAATTGAGATAAGACAGGGGAAGGGTCGCTCTTGGCCAAAAGCTTTTCTAATAAAACCTTTGAACATGTAAACCAGACTTGTATTTGCATTGTGGGAACAGTTTGGGTTTTACATCTCACATTTGTGATTCAGAATCCAACAATAATACTTTTGTTATATCCTTTGAGGTTTGAGAGTGGAAGTCATAGGGTTATGGCGATTCTCCTTTATCCACGATCTGTTCCAGACAGTGTTGGTAGAGGGCAAGAGAGCTAGTTCAACGCCCCTGCTTTATAGGGTTGTTCTTTTTTTTAATTATTAAAAATACTTTATTACATTACAAATTTAAAAACATTTATATACATAAATACATACATACCTTTTTTTGCCAATTCTTATCATTGAGAGGTCTTTCATAATTTATCTCTTCTATGTACATCTTTTAACTACTATGTTAATATTTGTTGTTGTTGTTGTTGTTATTATTAATTTTATTATTGATTTTTGTCACTTTAGTTTCAAATCCGTCGATCATCAGCATTTCTATATTAGTTGTCCAAGTTGAGACTCTTCTTTTCTTTTTCAAAAAGCCGTATGATCTTTAGATCTTATGAAACCAAAGTTGAACTTATCATATATCATATCTTATTTCACATCTTATATCATGTCTCAAATATGCACATATCACATATTCTATCATATATCATATCATTTTTTTCATACCATATCATTTCATATCATATCATATCAAATCATATCATATCACTTTAGTTTCAAATCTGTCGATCATTGGCATTTCTGTAATAGTTGACCCAATTGGGATTCTTTTTTAAAAAAATCGCCTTATGATCTTTAGATCTTACGAAGCCAAAGTTGAACTTATCATATATCATATCTTATATCACATCATATATCATGTGTCATATTGTGTAGTATTTTTTGTTGTATCTTATCTTCTATCTCGCTTAGTTAGAAGAGTTTTGTCCCTTCTTTTTACTCTTTTCTTCTTTTCTTCTTTATCCTCCGTTTCCCACCTACCTTTCTACCTTTCTTCCTCTCCTTCTCCTCCCTTCCTCTACTTATTCTTTTCACCATCTTTCCTTTCTTTTGTTCCTTCTTCATTTGCTTTCCTTTCCTACCTTCTTCTTACCTTCTACCTACTAGTTCTTTTCTTCCTTTCTTTTCTTTTCTCTTCTTCTCTCTGCTCTGTTGACTCTCCCTTTCTCAACTTCTTCTCTATCCACTTTCTATTTCTATTATTCTATTTGTTTTTTGGGTTATAGGTTCCTTCGTCTTATATCAAACCACTTGTTGTTGTTGTTGTTGTTGTTGTTGTTCTGGTTCTACTTTCTCTCTGCTCCTATGTAAAATCAATATGACACTGCTAGACAACTTCATCTATTGGTTTAAGATCAGATATCATCAATATACTAATGACACCCAGTTGTACATGTCCACTGCTTTTATGGGATTTTAAAAAATTCCCCAACATAAAGTTCCATAAACTCATCCTTCCTCTGGCAGCAGCAATATAATCAAATTAACCAGTCGATCAGTTCCATCTCCATTTAAAGCTTGTTGACAAAACTATGTCCTCAGGGCCTTTTAGAAAAGCAACAAATTTAGAGCCAATTGTCTCATGGAGGGATTGTGTTTCATAGAGAAGGGGGCAACCCCAAGAAGCAACTAGTGGTGTTTCAAATGCTCTTCTGACCTATGCTTATGTATTGGTTCATATGGTCCTGATGGCAGTGATGCCTAATAGAATTTTCTATGTTGTGAGGAGGCAGGCTATTGAGGTAGTTGAATGATGCTGTTCCCTTGTGGAGGTCTTTTATGGTCAACTCTATTCTTCCTTGTGTTAGCCAGTCTGGGTGGAAGCCTGCTGCTAGTAGATGGTTCATACACACTACTAGACATTCATGTGCTGTTAGAATCAGAATAAGAATTTATTGGCTAAGTGTGTCTGGAAGGATTTTGCCTCCAGTGTACATGCTCTATACCTACATACATACAATAAACAAAGTGATTACAATATAAGATACATTCATGATCATAAAAAACATTCATTTTTTCATGTACATATAAGATATATTAATAATCATAAAGTACATTCATCTTGTCATATACATTTAAGCAAAAGATACATTCATAATCATAACGTAGATTCATCTTGCCATGTACATGTAAGCTGCAATAGACAAACCACAATCTTAATCATGAATACAATCACAACCATAAAGTGCATTAAATCATGTCATCATATTATAAAGTACAATCATCATGTCACAAAACACATTTCATCATGTCACAAAACACCTTCCTCATACCATACGATATATTTTTGTGTTAGGTTTAGAACAGTGGTAGGAAGCTAATAATTAATCTACAAGTCAAAATAGGGGTACTAAATGAACAACAATTTTATATTGTAAGCAACAGTGTTGGCCAGTATGGGTGGCAGCCTGCTGCTAGTAGATATTTCATACGCACTGCTAGGCATTCATGCACTGCTGTTAGTTTGTTTAGCCAGTAGATATAGAACATGGCCAGGCCAGGTCAGATGCTGCCCAACTCTTCATGTACTTGACCTGTTGTTGGATGTTTGCTGCTGTTATGGTGAATGGTTCTGTTCTGGGAAATTGCTATGATCTGCTCTAAGGTCCTGCAGGCACTTTGTGACTGGTGTTATTTTTCTTCTCTTTCTCCAATATGCTTTTCCAGCACTGTTCAGTTTTTGCAAGTTGTGGCTCTGCTGTTACAGTGTTGCTGCATTGTAATTGGACTACACCTTAGATTGTTCTTTGGAGAACAGGGCATTTATCTTCTTGGCCTCTGATGTTCTAGAATATCTCCTTAGTCTAATAGCCAGTGCTTATAGCCTTTATTTAGCAGTTTTTAGGGCTTAAGATGGAATCAGACCCTTGTATTTTTCCAGAAGCTAGGTTTTACCCAAATCTTCATACCCTTCTATAATTATATCAGTTGTCTGAGATCTTTCTGAGTTGCCTTGATCTTAGCCTGTATATCGTTTTGAGGGGGGTGGGTGGATGGAAGTTACACATTGTTGTTCTTGATCATGTAACTGAGCATCCCCAGGTTTATAATGGCTGTATTTACCTATTCTTGGTTTCAATTATTGTGGTATTATACACACACATGAAATCAGATCTGTAAAATTAAAGGAATTTTTGTATATTTGGTTATCTGAGAAGTGAATATACTAATTTAATTGAACAAGAACTCATTCTGCTTCCAACTCTTATTCTCTTCTTTTAAATATTCTCAGGTGCTTTAGAGTTAGCATAGCCATCTTTTTTAAAGATGTGAATAATATTAAAAGATTACTGAATTACTATTTGAAGCCTGGACACAGAATAAAAGCAATGTGAGGAAATCTATCTACTGTGCTTCAGGAGTTAGGAACAAAAAACAGAGAGGTTCGAATAAATATTCTTGCATTAGCTACTCTCTCCCAACTGTCAACTCATTTAGAATGATTACAATCTGCAAGAATATCCAGAGAATGTCAAAGTAAAGACTGAAAGTAAGGCTATCTTTCTTAACAGAACTATAAATGAGCATGTTATAGAAAATAATCATACAGTATGATAAACCTCCTTTGCTTCCAGTTAAAACATGTCTCTGTGTGAGGGAAACCTCTACCATTTTAACTTGATTAGCACTGCTTTCCTTTTCTTAGAACAAAGTGAAACCTACTTTTTGCATAAATTTAGCTGCACTTTAGCTTTCAATGTGATTGTTCCATGGATGCTGATACATCATAGATCTCATGCTTCTCTTCAAACTGAGGTACCTATAAAATAATTTTACATCAAGTTAGTTTATGAAATGCTAGTTTCCACTCAGACTGCTTCAACATTCACAAAGTTGTTCCAGTTTTCTTTGGAAGGTTAAATTGATAAGCACTTGAGCAAATTAGATTTAATATTATTCCTTCACATTTTAGGATAACTGTTTCATTGATTTTTTCATTTTACATGTGAAAGGTCTATGAAACACTAATTCTACTCAAAATAATTATGAGAGACTGATAAATATATCAGTGGTTTTATAAGCAAAAGAGAAAGAAAATAGTATTCTTGTTTGGCTTGTTTTTATATCCTCAAAAGATACATTTTAGAGTTATCAGATCTGACTTGCAAAGTCCAGATGGCAACTAGATGGTAGAAAGAGATATTGAAAACTCTGTAACTATCTGAAGTTCTGTAGCCATCTGAAGTTCTGAAACTGAGGACTTCTTCGTGCTCTCTGAGCTTGATTGTTTTCGTTCAGATGTTTAATTACCCAAACTAGTCTCAGTACTAGTCACTTCCTCAAGAAAACAGCCAAGCTCAGAGAGTACCAAGAACACCTCATTTCAACCCTGAGCTATAAATATACTTTTTATTGGCATTCTGGAGCTGCAATCAAAGATCTCTCCTCATTTACAATGGAAACCGTCTATAACTCAATAATAAAAAGATCAACAGCAATATTAGAATTAGAATTTATTGGCCAAGTCACACAAGAAATTTGTCTCTGGTGTACATGTTCTCAATGCACATACAAGCTATAATTGATAAATTGTGATTATAATCATAAAATACATTCATAATCATAAAATACATTTACCATGTCATATAAATATAAGCTACAATTGACAAACTGTGTTACTAATCATAAAATATATTCATAATCATAAAGTACATTCATCATATTATCATGTTATAAAGTACAATCATCATGTCACAAAACACTTTCATCATGCCATCTGATACATTTTTGTGATAGGCTTAGAACAGTCATAGAAATGTTAATAAGCAATCTACAAGTCAAACTAGGATACTAAAGGAAACAGTGATTATATATTGTAAGATGCAAGCAATAATTATCTTAAAATGGAAGCAGACTACCCTGTAGTGTTATCTTAATTAATTAAAAAGGCCATCTGGAAAAGCTCTCTTAACTTTTTTCCAAAAAGCAATTAGGGCATATCATACCTCCTCTCTAATTCTATACTGGTTCAGAGCAAGGTGGGCATAATGGAGTAATATCAGCCCTTCTGATCTCCCAATAGACACAGCCTTTCAACAATTTCCCTTGCATTGGACATTTCATTCTTATTGAAAGAAATGACCTACTGATACCTTGGTGTCATTGTTTCAGTGCATGGAATTGGAGAATACAGATTTGTGAACTGTAACCTTAACACTTACAGAATATAAGCATGAGAAATGAAACAGGTGATTTGGGCTGATCTAGCAGAACTCTTTTTATCCTCCTTTGGAGTGAGGATAGTGAGGAGATTATGGAACAAACCTGAGGTTTCTTTTGTTTAGGTTTTGCTCAGTTAGACAACTCATTTTGTTGATGTTGAGTGATGTTGAGCATTGTATATATCGGCTCTGTGTTTTTCAGGTGCATTTGCATAAAAATATCATATTGTATTTTTTATGAATACCTCAAGCTGTTCTGGTTTTTTAAAATATGAGGTATTGCCCAAAATATATTATATTTAACAGAGAAGTTTGGAATCGCTGCTTGACTTTATTGCCTACCCCCATCAGATTCGAGGACAACGGAAAATTGTAACTAGGAATGTTCTGAGGCTGATAAAAACAAGAGTGACAGTAACAATAAAACTGGTTATTTTTCTTCTGTACAGCCATGCATAATACAATTGATAATGTCATTTTTGATGGATAGTCACATGAAAGTAGACAAGATCCTAAATGGAATAAAAACTCTTTTAAGAAGGAGGATGGTTGTCATTTTATTTAGAGACATGCAATTTAAAAGTTCGATGGAATAGGGCAGGTACTTTTTAGAGAAGATTTCCCTAATCCTTCCAAATATGTTTGATTGTAACTGATAATTCCAACGAACATATTCAAGTAATTTCCACAGAGGAATATAAATGCACATTAAGACAAATCAGTATATAAAGTGTCAATCTAACAATAGAGCACACAGACTCTTATTTTTGAGCTTTTATTTTTAAAATAGTTCAGGCCAATGATTTTTAATCTGGCTTATAATGCTCTAGGAGTTGATTTCTCTTTCCCTATTCTGAGTCCTTACTTTCCAAATACTTCCAAAAACCTCTTAAAGCTATTTTATATACAGGAAATGTTATGGGTGAACAAAAATGAAAAGCAATGAGAATCAAGTCACATATTGAAGTTAGAACTCAGACCATCAACACCATCTTCTATGCCTTTGAATAGTCAATCTGAAAATACTACCTATCCTCCATGATATAATATTAGAGGAAATTAGTTGTTTGCGTTATGCATAGTTTAAAATTATATGCCAAGGTATTTTTTCAATAACCACAGGTGCTGGTGCAGGTGTTGGCAATGATCCTTATACAAAATGTGGTACATAAAAAAGAGATGTCAGTGTTAGCGGTAAAGGAGACTGATCATTAAACATTTCAGAAGGCATTTGGCTCTCTTTTTCCTCAATATGCCACAATATTCCATGAACGATTCTTCCAGGTCTTGCAGTTGAATATACAGTTTTTTGGAACTGTAGTTGTGTGCTTTGACTCATATTTTACATTATTTCAGTACAGAAGCATAAATCAAGGATGAATAAAGAAGGTATAAGGAACTCATTTTATGCTTTTTAATTTTGTTATATATTTAAGAAAAACATAAAAGGTCTAAGTGTGTTCGGGTCTTTTCCTGTGTAAGATTGAGAATATCTTGGCGACGTTTTGGCAAGGTCTCACTTGCCATCTTCA
>JANHFO010007791.1:0-11224 GCA_032468095.1 Pareas carinatus
ATCCCTCTCCCTCTCCCCCTCCCTCCCTCTTCCTCTCCCCATCTCTCCCCCTCTCCCTCTCCTCCCTCTCTCTCCTTCCTCCCCCTTCCCCTCTCAATTTTTTTACAGTTCTTTTATTTCTTTTGCAATCAATAATTTCACAAATTTCCCAAGATTTCATGGTTTTACTAGTTCTCAAAATCTTACATTAAATCACAGAAGAACAACCACTGATGAAAGCTATTACTTTTCTCAAAACTATCACTCTATGAAACAGGAAAGTTGGACAGTTGACGGACACAATAGAAAGTGCTGAGCATAGTCATAAACAAACAGTAACAAAACATTGGAAGATTCAAACCACCATCACCTCAAACGATCACTTAACTCTTTGTTCTTGCAAAGAATTCCACCAGCTGCTGAGCCTCCTCTTGGATTTGATTTTCCAAGCCTTTATTCCCTAGTCCCAGCTTCCTCATGGTAACAACACCAAACCGTCTTTGCTGCATCCAGACATGACCATTTGAGAAGGCAATACCTGAAGCCACCAAAGAACAATCAGAAATCATTACTCACTAAAACTAATAGAAAGGTATTAGGGTTGGTAGCCTAGAAAATACTTTAAATCAAACATGTTTGTTGGCCATATTGGTTTTGAGTGGTACAGTATAATAAGAGAGAACACACTAATATCCTACATCTTTGATCATGGCTTACCTCTGCCTTTGGTAATAACTAAAAGAAAAGGTGTGAGTGGACGATCAACAAAGGCTTCTGAATTGTCAATCAGTCCTTCTTTCACAGCTTTATATCCCGATAGGATTACAGCATGCTGATTTCCTATCCACAGAGAATAAATGTTCCCATATTGCTTTGCCAGCTGCAGTTTGGAAAAAAAAGAAATGTTTTATATTTTTCTAGCAAAGTTTCAACTTAGTAGTAAACCTCCCACTCTAGTTTCTTGCCTTGTGACCTCATACTCCTTTCCTTCTCTTATATCAAAGATTGGAAAACTTCAGTCCATGGCTATGTATGGCTGCCAACAGAAGGGCTGCATTTTGAAACAAGCTAGAGAGACTACAAGTTTAGTGTTTAGAAGCGCACACTGTGAGGGGCTTCTGAATACTGTATGATTGTATGATTGAATTTCAAGCTTTACAGGAGAGGGTGGAAAAAATAAAAATCTCTTGAGAGTAGGTGGTTTCTATTGTGATGATAAACAGTGCTGTTTTAAGAGAGGAAGTTAAAATCAGGAGGGAAACATGCCTTGAGTGACACTTTTTGATTGAAAAGTTGTGTGCATGTATCAATAAATTTAAAAAAACTAACAAGGATATGGCTATAATCCTTCTGGACTACAGCAGAGTCCATTTATTCCAAGGCTTAGGTCCAGGACTTCAGGTGAGATGAGTGCAAAGACACTAGAAACTAAAGCTGCTCCCATTTATCTCCTTGAAGCAACCCTTGGTAGCTCATCTTGCCTTCTAAAAAGAGTTGGTGTACTATTGAGACCTCCTCATTTCTTATTTATTTAATCACATTTGCATAGTTGCTCATCTCACACAGTGATTATGGGCAGTGTACATAATAATTATCAATATATATATATATATACAACTTTAAAACAACTCATTTAAATTAAAAATAAGATAAGGGCAAGTTTTTTAAATTTACCCTTAATCATAAAGTCCTCAATATTAAGCAGAAGTTTAGAAATGCACCATTCATTGTGCTGAATAATAAGATTGCACTTCTATTCCGAAGTGTACCTATTTTCCAAGATCTTTTTCATAGGAAGTTCAGATCCAGTCCTTCTTTCTCTCTCTTTCTCACATACATCATCCGATAGTGTTTCTCAGTTGGGTAATGAAATGTTTGCAAGCAAACAATGACGCTCAAACAACAACAAAGACTGCATAGTTCAACTCTGGACTATCTATATTCTCTTCTATTTGAATTTTTGGAGCTCCCCAGCAGATTAGAACCAGCATGGAACGTAGTTTAAAAGATGGCAAGAAATAGCTCATCAAAGGCAAAAAAACCCACAGATGTGAATTACCCCTTTGCAATGTGCTGCATCAGGGGTCCCCAACCACTGGTCCATTGACTAGTATCATTCTGTGGTTCTTAGGGAACCAGTCTGCACAAGTGGTGAGTGAGCATGCAAAACTTCAAAACTTTCTCCATTTATAACCTGAGCTGAAGACTGCAATGTCATTTTAGAGAACAGCATAATTATTTAACAAAACCATTTAAAATGCTGTTTCTAGAACAGATATCTGTGATTCAACTTTAAAATAGTTTCTGGGTATGATAAAGACAATGATGAACTGAGTCACATATATAAGCTGTGACATGTGAAATGCTTAACTAGCTCAAGTAAAGGCGTAGAAGATTTTTATCTTTAGGTAACTATTTAGTTGAGTAATGTTTTTGTAGTGGCTTATCACATTGTGCAAATTTAACCTAGGTGGATGTTTTTATCATTCAGAGTACATGTAAACCCAACCAAAGGAGATGTGGATGTTACTTGTACTAACCATATTTCAAAGAATGAGGTTTGGGTTTACAATGTGTGCAAATAGGCTGCCATGAAAAAAGTAAATAAATGTCCATCCTTTATTGGAGGCAAGAAATGATAGAGTGGAATGGAAGCTGTAGATGACAGAGAAATGTGAGAGCAGCAATAATTGATATATTTGATGAAAAAACATAATATCTGCAAAAAGCTCTTGGCCAAGAGCTTGAGAATTTCTTGCCCCTGGGAAGACATAGTAGCACCCAATTCACTCCATCTAAATCAGATTCTGGAGGCTGACCCAGAAGTCACTTCTGAGATGATTTGTTATAGTCCACAGTAGTGGAAGTGGACTATAACAAATACTAGTACTAGTAGTAGAGGTGGAGACAGATAATCATATACCATATACCATAGTTTCCCATTGCTTCCTTCTAGATGGGCTGGGATTACCAGAATTCCCATATATTTCTGAATCCTTGGGAAACTACCAAATTGAATAGGCTTGCCAGTAAGACATGAAAAAAGAGAAAAAGTTAAACAAACAAGAGGTTCTGCAGTAGCCATGCTCTACTCCAAATATCATGTCCAGTTGTGGACTCAATATTTTGAGAAGGATTCACACAAGAGGTTCAGAGAAGGACAATGGGGATAGTAATAAGACCAGGAATTAAGAGCAAATCCACATTGTCTTCCTATACTCGGATTTAAAAAAGTCCACTACCCATTTACTAAGCACAGTTCTGCCTGTATCTTTTTGTTTCTCAGCATCCTCACTCAGCTGAGATAGCGTAAGACAACTTAAGGTGTCACATTCTTGTGTTTTCCCTAATGTGCCAACTCAAGATGCTGTGTGTAAGCAATGGAGGGTGTATTGATGTATCAAGGTGTTGTCCTAACATGAAGTAGCTCCGATTTATTGTTCTTGTTTCTGTAGGACCACCACTTCAGATTGACCCGATCTCTTCACCACCCCTCAGTCTTTTTGGAGTTGCAAAGATCAGAACTTTGATTTCCAGAGCTCTTGTAATTTCTTTTTTAATGGATTGGTCAGCTGGTCAAGATAGAGAAGGTGAAGCCATGAAATTCATCAGTACATGCCTGACTTAACATAAATAATTGAAAGTGCAACAGAATGGGCTTAGCTCTTGTGTTTCAGCATAAACTTGTTTTGGAGACACAATAATGACTTACTGGGGCATTGCAAGGTTTAGGGCATTATGTTATATTAGATATAGGAGGAGAACTATGTGAATATGGCACTGAGGCTGCTCAGGAGAGCAGAAATTAAGCTCTACAAAGAAAAGTTTGAATTAATTTGATATATTTAGGATTAAGAGGACTGAGAGATTTAAAGAAAGAACTCCCTCAAGTCAAGCTTCTTGGTTCTTAGTGATTGCAACTCTGAGTTTTTCTGGTGATAGTGTGGATGTGATTTTTTTATCACGTTGTTCTGGACTAAAATAATAAATTTTAACCTGCCTTTTAGCTTATATAAGTACCCTACATCTCAGTACAGCCAGGACTCTTAATACTTTGAAGTTGATATTAAACTAATCCTTGTTCTGGATTTGTACAACACATGAAATAATTAAAGTCTAGCTTGAGCAACAAATTAAATCACAAAGTGCAATCAGGATGTAAGCTTTGATTGACACAGGGCTGTTGTGCTATTTCCAAGTAATCTGCAAATACTTCAACTTGCATCCAACATAATCAGAGGCAAGTTGACATATTCTATCACAAGCTAGTGTTATACCAACCGGGTCATAATTAGCATATCACCCAAATCTGAGCAAAGACTCACTGGCCACAACTTCCATCAATCTATCAGTAAGCCATGAAAGGGGTCTTAGGAAGACCCCTAAGGTGCTATTTCTTTCTTTGAGGGAGGGGAGCATCACATTTTTGAGAGTTATTTACAATCATCCCTTCTGTTTAAACAGAAATTCAAATGTATTTGACCACAAATTCTGATTTTTCAGTTTTAGTACAGAAATGAAGAGCCTCCAAGTACTATTTCAAAATTTATACAGCATAACTGGATTGTGTCAGGTTAGAAATATGTAACTGAGTATCTGCTAAAGAGGTAGATTTCCTCTTCAGAGGGAAGCCATTGAATCCTTCAGGATTCTGCAGTGAGGACCCACTAAGCCAATCTCTCATCCCCCATTGTTACCAACTGGTACTGATTATTCAGGTAAGAGTAAAATGATTGGACATCATGCCCCTAATAAAATAAGAGTGGTGCACTTCCCATAGTCAGATCACAATTTAGGTCATTGACCAGAGGAGTAAATGCGCGCTTTTGATTTCATCAGGGTCCAGAGGCCAAAATAATTCTCACATGCTTCAACTTCAAACATTTCTTTAGGCACTATATCACATTGTGTCTACAAGGAGCCACTATTATAGAAACTTGTTAAACAGCGTTGCGTTAATTGGGCACATCAATCAGATGGTAGTTCTTTCATCCTAGCATTCCCTAAGAGGGAATGGGCAACTTTGAAGAAAGCTGCCAGATGATCAGTTTCTGCAGCAATAATGATAGAAAAGCATGCACATGTCATTCTGTCACTGCTTTAACCATTAGAGTGTGGACTCAGATACTATACATGTTTGAATAAGTGCTTAATTTATTTTTCATTTCTCTTCATCAATATTCTATAGGCATCTCCTCTATTGCTTAATCTCATGGAGGTTCTCAGTTCACCAAAGATACTCCCTGGGATTAGCCAACAGCAAGAGGCTATTTAAGAGAAACCACTCTGAGACTCTTGACCAATTCCTTTTTATAGCCATCAACCAATAATCTAATAGCTACATTGGAAAATTGCCCTAGATAATAGTAGGTGGTTCACAATAATATTAAAAAATAAATAAAACAGGCCAATTTTCACAAAAATAATTTTGTATTTCATACAGTTGAATAACCCAATTGTAGATGCATGGAATAGTTTTCTGAGACAGTATACTAATAGTTGAAAGAAAGGAAGAATTGTAAACAAGGATACCAGCAGTGTGTGGAATACATATGATATAACAATTGTTATTTTAATAATAGTGGCAATGCATAAAACTTAATGAACTGATTAATATATATAAATATTCTCTGCTGTTGTTGTTGATATTGTTGCTGTTGTTGTTGTTGAAGTCATAGGAGATAAAATCTAACAATCAATTACTTTTAAACATCTCTTTAAAACCCTGCCTTTAAAAACTGCCGTAAAATCTGATTGACCCAAAAGTCAAGCAACTAATGATCTTGCAAATGATATCAATCTCTTTAATAAGCTCTTAAGAGAACATAATATCAGGCACCACCCACAAAATAGCATTTCTATTGCCAGATCCCTTGAAACTTGGAATACAGAAGAGCCTCTTGCATGATTTGAATCAGAATCAGGTCTGTCTGGAGACACAAGGATTTTGTCTCTATACCTACATACATACAATAAATAAACTGTGATTATAATCAAAGATACATTCATAATCATTTGTACATAGAAGCATAAACATTGTATGTATAAGCACAATCATTTTATATATAAGCATAAGATACTTTCATAGTCATACATTCATCTTGTCAAATACATATAAGCTGGAATCTGTGGCAAAAACCTCAAATTACGTCATATATTCTCAGGAAGAGATGCTTTTAGTTCTACTGCACTAGCATACTAGTGAGATGAGACTGAGAACTGAGAACTGAGACCTGGCTGGGCCACAAGGGGGGGTTCCACTCTCAGAGATGTGCCCAGACAGGTTTCAGATACTGCATCAGCCCAATTCCAGGGAAGGGGTGGAGGAGTGGCAGCTATTGTCTAAAAGAGCTTAGATTCTTGCAGGATCCCTGCCCCAGAGATTGTTGGGTGTGAGTCTCTCCTTTTGAGGTTGGATTCAAGGGTTCAGTTGGGCTTGTTGTTGATGTACCTGCCTCCCAGCTGTGTGACAACAGCCCTGCCTGTGCTACTAGAGGCAGTAGCTGGGTTGGCGGTGGAGTTCCCCAGGCTGGTGGTGCTGGTGGACTTCAACCTACTGTCACTCAACGAATCCCCTGATAGTGCCCTGGAGTTCATGGCCACCATGACAACCATGGACCTGATTCAAATAAGTGAAGGTCTGACCCATGCAGGGGGACACACACTCGACTTGGTATTTCTCTCGGGGCAATGATATGATCTGGAATTATGGAGTATAGAGATCTCGCCCTTGTCATGGTCAGATCATTTCCTGCTGAGACTGGACTTTAAGATGTCACTCCTCCAGGGAGGTGGAGTAGATTAAGTGGTTCCGCCCTAGGCGCCTAATGGACCCTGAAATGTTTCAGAAGGAACTTGGGGAGATACCTGACTTCCTTGTCCACAGTCCGGCCGAGACCCTAGCGGCTGCCTGGCATAAGGCAGCATCTGAGGCATTGGATCGGATTGCACCTTTGCGGCGTCTCAATGAAACCGCTGGGTGAGATCATTCAAGGATTTGAGGTGAGATATCAGCAATATGCTGATGAAACACAGCTATATATCTCTATCCCATGTCAATTCAGCGAGCCTGGAGGCTGTAAGGCTATGGATGGGAGTCAACAGGCTCAGACCTAAGGGGACCCAGGGTGGTGTATAGCCAATAAAAAACAATATACAAATTACAAACGTTTAAAAGCAATTTAAAAAGAAATATTTAAAGTGACAAGAAATTTAAAACTAACCCAATATTAAAACCAATTTAAAACCAAATTTAAAATTGACATATAGGTAAACTATCACGGGGCAAGGTGTGAACTAGGCCAAACCGGCCTGATTACTGCACGGCGGAAAGGTCAAAAATAGTTCAAATCTAGGGGGGGAGGTCATTCCAGAGGATGGGTGCTGCCACAGAGAAGGCTCTTCCCCTGGGGGTTGTCAGACGACATTGTCTGGCCGACGGCACCCTGAGGAGGCCCTCTCTGTGGGAGTGAACCGATTGACTTGAGGCCAGGTTATTTGCGAGACCGGCTTCTACTGCATGTCTCCCAGTGACCGGTAAGATTCCACAGAGTTGGTCTCCTGTCAGTTAAACAATGTTGGCTGGCAGGCCTGTGGGGGAGGGCCTTCTCTTTCTGCCCCAGCTCTCTGGAACCAGTTGCCTCCAGAGATCCGGACCATTCCCACCCTATTGGTCTTCTGAAAGGCTTTGAAGACCTGACTTTTCTGGTAGGCTTGGGGCTGTTGATCTTGCTTGGTGATCTGGCGAGATCAGGCCATGAATGGTGTGTGAGTGTATTTTAAAATTTTTTAAATGTTTTAAAATATTTTTAATGTAGTTGTTGTGAGCCGTCCTGAGTCCTTGGAGAGAAGCGGCATACAAGTTAAATTAAATAAATAAATACCAATCAAAACCCATGTATTTGGTTTAATGGAATGAATGTATAAAAGAGCAGTGTACTCAGAGATAATTCTGAATCAATGCATTCATTATTTTGATTAATTTATGTACATCCCACTTGTATTTTGTACAACTCAAACCAATGAATGTAATCCTTTTCCTGTTTCTATCACAACAAACAGGTAAGCTAAGTTCAGCCAAGAGAGAAAGTGATTGGTGCAAAGTCATCAACTGTCTTCTGTGTCTAAGGAAGGACTAGAACTTCTGTTTTCTCAACATTTGGTCCAGCACCTTAACTATTATTTATTTAGATTGTATGACAATTTGGGTTTGATTTCCTATGACTGTACAGAATACTTTGATGCTCCTTTCAGAGATTAAGTCCAGAATCTATTTATCTATCATTTAAAGATTTAATTACTATTTTAAGAAATCTTGTAGTAGCAAGATTATTGCTACATAAAGTAAAATCACTAAAACCATATCCAGGCTTTGTAAATTTGACTGAAAAATTTTCCTCCCTTCCCTCCTGCTCTTCCCTTTTTAAAGTCTACATTTCCATAAGGTTATCTATCAAGTAACCAAATATGAATAGTGATTGGAGATAAAGTTGGGAATGATGGTGGTGGAAGGAAAAATAATATTTTTCTCTTTAACTGTACAGTGCCTGGTGCTTTCTCATTTCTGATGTAGTTACACTTTGACTGCATTGACCCCAAATGTTTATTCTGCTTATTGAATATCTCATTTCCTTACAAACAGCTGGATTTGCAAAAACATACTTGTTAGATTGACAGATAGACAGGCTGGAGGCGTTGGTTAGTTCAAACGAGTCTTTATTGGAACACAAACTGTCAAAGCTGTCAAAACTGTAGAACTGTCAAAACTGCGGCAGCCCGGGAATCCCCGGGCAGCCGTTTTTATACTCGGTGCGCTCTAGCGCGCCTTAACCAATCAGGAGGCAGCTGTCAGATTCCTGACAGTTCAGCCCGAGCTTAAGAAGCCCGCCCAAAGGCTGCAGTGAATCTATAACAGTTTTTGACACAGCGAGTTTGCTGGCTGATCCAATAGCTTGGAAGATATGCCATGGAAAGAAAGAATGGACATGTTAAAAGCCCATTATGCACCTATGCCCTCAATCTTCGTGAAGCAACATAAATTTAAATACCGGGTGCAAAAATCGAACGAGTCTATAAATCAATTCATCGCCGCAATAAGGAAGATTGAGGGGCAATGCGCATTTTCAAATTTAAACGAAAATTTGCTTGACCAGATCATCTTTGGGGTCAGAGATCTGAGGCTTCAATGCAGGCTGGTGGTTAACCCAAGACTAACACGTGGGATAGCGCTAGACTAAGCCATAGCTGCAGAGTCTTCCTCAAGTGCATCGGAGGCATGCACAAGCTCCTGTTTCATGACTGAAAAAACAAGTGAAACTGCATGCCAACCACTGTGAAGAAAGAGAGGACTCAGAGGAAGAAGTAAACGAACTATGTCAAATAGCGAAAGCAACCAGCAACCAGAAGAGGCATTGTGCTAGCTGTGGGGGAACATATTAGAGAGCCTCCTGCCATTTTTGCAACGTTGTGTGCAGGCGTTGCAAAAAAAGAGGTCACATTATCAAGATCTGCAGAGCAGTGGAATCAGTAGAGCCTGCAACTTCCGTAATTCAACACAAGACCAGCTGAACAAAATTATAGTAAACTTAGTAGGGAGGTGTTAGCCTTAGTAATTTCTGTACGCAAATTCCATGAATATTTTTTTGGGTTGCCATTTCACGCTTATCACAGACCATAAACTGCTTTTGGGCATATTCGCAGGGGATCGTCCAACACCGCCAGCCCTGTCCCCAAGACTCATTCACTGGTCTATTATTTTGTCGGGATATTCTTATGATTTGATGCACAAGCCAGGGGTCTCTGGAAAATTCTGACACCCTGAGTCGTTGCCCACTGCTGGATATGGGGCCGGAGCTGGTAGAACAAGAACCGGTGCTCTTGATTGGCTGTTTTGAAAATGCATTGCTTTCGTCCACTGACATTTCGACGCAGTCTGCTAAAGATTGTGATTTACAGAAAATCGCTTTCTGGGTGAAGAGGGGATGGCCCCCTGGTAAAGCTCCCCCTCATTTACAACCATTCTGGCATAGGAGGCAAGATATCACAACACAATGAGGCTGTTTGCTCTGGAGGGAGAGAGTGATCATTCCAGCGAAGTTAAGAGCTGACATATTGAACATTTTGCACGAATGCCATCCAGGCATTGTGCGAATGAAAGGTTTGGCCAGAAGCTATGTTGGTGGCCTTTCCTGGACTCTGACATTGAGCGAATGGATGGAGGTGAAACCAATGACAACAACAACCTCCCAAGTTGTAATTAGGAAGCTACAGAAGTTATTTGTGACCCATGGCCTCCCAGATGTTTTGGTGTCCGATAATGGGTCTCAGTTTACCTCAACCGAGTTGGAGGAATTCTTGGCAAGTTTGGGCATAAGGCATGCCTTGGTGGCTCTGGGATACCCGAATTTCAATGGATTGGCGGAGAGAGCTGTTTGGGTTTTTAAAGAGTCCATCAAACGTTTAAAACCCGGAAATTGACAGGACCATATAAATAAATTTTTACTGTGGCAGCATATCACCCCAAGACACCTTAAGAAGCTCAGCTGAAATCTTAATGGGGAGAAAACTCTGCACAATTCTGGACAGATTACACCCCGAATTTGCGGATAAAACAGCAATTCAGAATAGCCCATCCCGAGCATGTCAACAAGGACATTTGGTATGGACCAAAAACTTTGCCATGGGCCCAAAATGGTTAAAAGGGGTAATTGAAAAGGTAACAGGTCCCTATTCATATGTAGTGTGTCTAGAGGATGACCGCCTGTGGCATAGGCATATAGACCAACTCAGCAAAAACCCCAGACACAAAAGACGCAGGAAATAAGTCAGGGCTGCAGAGAGATCGACTGACTGAAACCTGCAGGGTTCCGAATTCCCACTCTTTTCAATCAGCTGTAAAGCGCTTTGGGAGCACTTCCGGTAGACACGGAGAATTCGGAGCCCTGGAAGCAGCCCAGCCGCGTGTGCCTCGCTGCTCTCTTGTATGGAAGTTATTCTGCATGAGACAAGGAGCGCCTGGGGATAGCAGGGAGGGGGGATCCAGGTGTTTTTGGGGGGTGGGGTGGGCGATCTACAGTGTTTCCTGGAAAATAAGACATCCCCCAAAAATAATATTTTCGGAGAGGTCTTATTTTCGGGGGATGCCTTATATTCCTCCAAGAGGCAAAGATGTAGGTACCCTGTTTCCACGATAGTAAGACATCCTCCGAAAATAAGACCTACTTACAATTTTGCCTCTCACTGAAAT
>JANHFO010007793.1:17196-28962 GCA_032468095.1 Pareas carinatus
AGCGGGTTTCAGGCGTGAGAGGCAGAGCTCGCTCTCTCACGTCCTGTTGCTTCCAGGACCGGAAGTGATCTCCGATACCATTGATATTCTTCAAAATAGATGATTCGGATGTCTAATAAGCTGTTATTTAGTAGAAAATCTAGGATGAAGAAAGCAGATAATTTTGCAGAAGATACTCTTTTGTGTCTGGATGTCTAGCTAAGGATTATTTGCTTTTTTAAAACCCATCTTTCCTTTTTCTAATTTCAGACAATCAGAATGACTACAGGAGCAGATGTCCGGGATATACTTGAACTGGGTGGCCCAGAATCTGAAAACATAGGAACTATTAATAAGAAAGACATCATCAATTCTGATAAGGTACAGATGGGGATGGCTGATTGAGATAAGTATTCAAGGGGATAAATGTCACATTTGGTTTTGTTCTACTTCCATTGAGTCCTTCTTAAACACACTTGAGGCTACACTTGCACAATATTCTCCGTCATGTGTTATTTATTACAGAGTGTGAGATATTAATTAAGGTAGTCCTTGACTTACTATTATTCATTTAGTGACTGTTTGAAGTTACAATGACAATTGCAGCATCCCCATGGTCATGTGAGCAAAATTCAGATGCTTTGGCATCTGGTCCATATGCTTGGCATCTGGTTTCACCCCCCTGGAGTCATGTGATCACATTTTGTGACCTGCCCAGCAAAGTGTTACTAAGTTAGCTGGTGATTCACTTAACAACTGTGGCAAGAAAGGTCGTAAAATAGGACAAAACTCACTTAACTGTCTCACTTAGCAACAGAAATGTTTTGCTTAATTGTGATCATAAGTTGAGAACTAGCTATACAGAAATTATGTAGAAAATGGCATAAGAAGGCAGAATTTTTCTTTAAACATGTAGCTTTGTATTGTTTATTCAGGATCATCTCAGCTTACAGGAATCTTGCTACTTCTGCTCTTGAGGTGCTTTTAAAAAAAATGAAATGCATTTTTTTTGTGAATTTTTACAAAAATTGACAAAGTTTTGGCCTTTCAATTTTGATGACAATGTATTTGGAAATCTAAAGTACTAAAATACTGTTTTGTATTTACTCCACTTTTTTAACAGAATCAGTGCAATATTACAAGTATCACTTGAATATGTCATCTGTATGGCCTCTGATTGATTTATCAGTCTTGATTAAAGATTTTATTCTGTTTTTTTTCATAAAGTTGCATTTTTTCACCTCATAATTTTGGAATTCATAGAGCACTCATGTAGTTATATATAGTTCCCAGGGTCTCATTTGTATATTTATCTCCTGTTTTGTCCTTGTAGCTTTGTTTATCTTATTGGGTAAGTAGGGGAACAAGGCTACCCAGCATAATGAAAGGAATGAGTAAGGATATTAGAATAAGAAGGAATGTGATTGGTCTGAGGTAAAAGAGATTCATCGATTAGTTGCATCTAGAATCTGCACTAACTCCCTGCATCCTTGTGTTCTACTTTTTAAGAGATAAAAATGAAATGGGAAGTACAGGCTTTGGGAACTTGGAATATGAGAACACATTTTAGAATGTTAGAGGCATAAAAAGAAAACAGATGTAACATTATCTTAAGAACTCAACAGGGAGAATAACCAAACCTGCTTCTAGTAATTGAAATGCTTCCACAAAGGATTTAAGTATATATTTTTTTAATTTCAGAAAAAGTCTAAGAAATCATCAGAGACCCTAACATTTAAGAGACCGGAAGGAATGCACCGAGAAGTCTATGCATTGTTGTATTCTGATAAAAAGTAAGTATTTTGTTACACATTTGCCTCACCTAAATATACACTCAGTTAGCTTCCTACCTTCCTACCCTAGATTTCATGCACATAAAATTAGAATGCAAGGACTACTTCCTTTACATTTAATATTCTTTTCTTTCTGTTATATTAAATGTTACAGTTCAGCAACAATGTTTGAAGAGACTTTGGGGCTTGGTGGAGAACAATTTCCTTGTCTGTGTCTGTCTGTCTGTCTGTCTGTCTGTCTATCCATCTATCTATCTAGGGAGAGGTTTATATGTAACATTGACAGAAGTCTTCAAGGGACGCATGAAATTTGAAATATATCTAACACCTTCTTTAAAATAACTTCTGAATTTATTTAAACTAAATGTATAGCTTATTTGCCTGATAAAATTATAATTTGGAAAGTATTTATAAAATGTAAAATTAATTATTATTTCACAATCTAGCCATCTTAAGCTACATACATATATTTATTAATTAGAAAAATAGCAATTGACCAAGAAGTGTAAATTGTAGTTTTCCATATTATAATAAAAAGTAAGGCTTTAGTATATATGACCCCATAACCAACAATTCTAAACTCATTTGGTATGTTCAGAGAAATTTGGAGTTTGTTTCTTAGATATATGTCCTCTAGGAAGAACAATTGAAATGTATGCATGCAAAGTGATCATTTTTTTAATAAAAATGTAAATCTCTATATATAAAAAAGGATGTGTGTGTTTGTTCCTGGTAGGTAATCTCCGAAACTACTCCACCGATTGATTTGAAATTTTCACACAAGATTGCATTCGAACAGGAGCGAGTTCTTAGCTACTTTTTATCTTTTAATATTACCTTTAAGCTGAGATAGAAGGGCCAACTCCTCAAGGCCGGGTGGCCCGCGGGCGCCACATTGGGCTGGCCGGGTGACGGACCACGGGACGGGCGGCGCATACACGGCGGGAGCGTGTCGGCGGCCCATGGCGCTGCTGGCCGCATTGCTCTGGGCCGGCCGTGTCGCTCAGGTCCTCTACTTCCACATCGGGGAGACAGAGCGGCGCGGCCGGCCCAGAGCAGTGCAGCCAGCAGCACCCCGAACCCCCCGGCACCCATTGCCCGCCGCCGCAGCCCCGCCGCGCATGCGCCCGTCATCACGTGGGTTGCCTGCGCCCAGTCGGCCGGGGACCCTCCAGTTTCTCGCCTCTTGGAACATTGGTGGAAATGGGCATTCGCCCATTGGCCTGACGTGGCATAAGCAGTTTTGAAAAGGCTCTCCTCTGCCTGCCCCTCCCCCCATGCCACTCCAATGGTTTCTCCCGGCCTGAAAACCAATAACTGAGAGGGGAAAAAGAGAGTGGGAAAAGGGAGCGAGTAGCGTATGCTTGCTACAGGGAGGCTTACGGGTCGCTGAAGGCATTCTTTGGCGGGCAATGCAAACTGAGGTGCAGTATGAATCTCCCGCTTTGTTGAGGGTGCGATGTGGCGTTGCCATACATGGTAACATGAATTCCTTAAACTTGAGCCTTGCTGTCACCGCCACCTTCACCGTTATTTCTCAGCACTATGGAGGTTACTTTGATGACGAGGAACAGGTGTTTCATGGCAACGTTCACATCATCCCTAAGCACAGACCGATAATTCTGTTGGTAATGTGTGTGAGCTGCGCCTTGGGAGGTAGGAAGTCGGAGGTATCTCTTGCTTTTTGACGAAGTGCTCAAAAATATCCTTAAAACATGTCTGGGCGCTCCAGATCCTAAAAGCAATAACTGAACCGTTGCCTTGGATGTGCATTGTTACAATATGGGTTGCTTAATGTGGATAGTCCACATTAATGGGTAGTCAATGCATAAAACACATCAGTAGTCACACAAAGTATCTTCAAATGTTTGGGAATTGCAACACCTAGGGTTTGAACAAAGCATTAGGCAAAATCGAAAGAGCCAAATTAAGACTTAATGGGATACAGTATGCCAATTCAGTCGTCCTGTTTTAGATTTCTGATGTAGATGTAGAAGGGAATGTGCCCTAAATGCAGTCTGAAACCAGAAAGATTATTTAAAAATGTTATTACATCACAATGTATAATGAACAGCTGTGCTATATATCCATCTGTTTATTTTAGTCTGTTTTTTCAGGGGGCGCGGGCAACGGGGGTGGTGGTACTGGGTACTGAACTACGGGTAAAATAAATTCATTCCTGTACTGCACTGTTAACTGAGCCCCAAACTGAGTCACAGCAATGTGTGGCCGGGTACAGCTAGTTTATAATAAATATCAAAATAATTATCCTATTTTTTATTATTTAACTTTTTACTTTATACACTTGTATTCAATATGTAGAGCTAGTCATTCATAGATTACAGAATTCCATCATCTAATAGGTATCAAAAAATCAAAAACAATTCAAATCTGGAACTGAATTTCTAATAAACTCTTGTTTCAGCAGCAGCACTTTGTGCACTGTGCTTTCTCTGTACTTTAATAATACCCACAGAAGATTAATGGAAGGCCTGTATGGCTCCTTTCAAAAAATGAAGGGTCCATAATTCAACTAATGGAAATAATTAAAATTGGGGCTACAATTTAGTGCCCTGAGAGTAAGTCCTACTGAACTCAACAAAGCTTGCTTCTGAATAGAAAGAGGTTCATGAAAATGATAGCAGAATAACCAGAGTTGGAAGGGACTTTGAACGTCTTCTAGTCCAGCAACCTACTCAAGCAGGTAAATCTATATCAGTGATGGCGAACCTATGGCACAGGTGCCACAGGTGGCACTCAGAGCCCTCTCTGTGGACACACGCATTGCCCCAGCACAGATTTCTCTGCTAGAAAGCCAGAGGAATGTGGGACTCCCCACGCATGCCTGAGGACATTTCTGACATTACCCGCCCCTCTGCCCAGCAGCCCAATGAGAGCGCTTCCTTGGGGTAAGGAATGCTTTGTTCAAACCCTAGGTGTTGCTGGAGTAAGGCGGGTGGCTCAAAAGCAACACGTGGTCTGTGAAGAAGGTGAGAGAGGAGAGGAGCTAGGCTGGAGGGGAGCATAGCTCACAGGGGACCACCAAAGCTGGGGGAGGCTGCCGGGAGGCCCGTGGTGAGGTTGTTAATGGCTGTGGGGTGGCAGAGGGTGCCAATGGCCATGGGTGGCACTGACGGCCACAGGGGGTCATGGGGCGTTGTCGATGGCCATGGGGGGGTACATGTTGCCGTGTTGGCACTTTGCAATAAGTAAATGGCTTTTGGGTTGCAGTTTGGGCACTCAGTCTCTAAAAGATTCGCCATCACTGACTTATACCATTCCAGACAAATGGTTGTTCAGTCTCTTCTTTAAAATCTCCAGGGTTGGAGCACCCACAACTTCTGGAGGAAAGCTGTTTCACTGATTAATTGTTCTGTCAGGAAATTTCTCCTTCATTCTAGGTTGTTTCTCTCCTTGATTACTTTGCATCCATTGCTTTCTTGTCCTGCCTTCAGGTGCTTTGGAGAATAGGTTGATCCCCCCTCTTCTTTGCGGCAGTTCCTTAGATATTGGAAGACTGCTCTCATGTCACCCTTAGTCTTCCTTTTCATTAAACTAAACATACTCAATTCTTGATGATGATGATGTAACTTTCATCAAAGCAAATGAAATGGATACAGACGTTCCTCACTTAAAGTTCCATTGATTTCTGTGGGACTTGACTCTTGTGAAAAGTTGAAAAGTAGAATATAGGAAGTTCTCAACCTATGAGCACAACTGAAACCAAAATTTTCATTGTGAAGCAGGACAGTTGTTAAGTGAATTTTGCCTCATTTTATGACATAAATACCTCAATTGTTAGGTTAGTAACATGTTTATTAACTGAATCTGGTTTCCCCATTGACTTTGCTTGTCAGAAGATGACCCTGGGACATGGCAATCATCATAAATATCAAGCAGTTGCAAAGTGCCTGGATTTTTATTACGTGACCATGGGGATACTGTCGTTAAGCATGAAAAAATGGTCATAAGTCACTTTTTTCAAATGCCATTGTAACTTCAAATGGTCACTAAGTGAATGGTTTCCCTTCCATAGTGATTTAGAGGAAAATTCTCAGGCTGTGGACTGCAAATTTTGATTAGAGTTCATCACCTCTGCTGCATTTGCTTATCGATATATCTATTTATAACTGGATGCAAGTTCTTTGCATTTCCTCTGTTCTTAATTCAAACCTATCTCTGTTTGTAGCCTTTTTATTAATGAGATGTTGCACTTAATGTGTTTAAATACAAAAGGCTTGTTCCAGTGGGCTGGAATTGCACTGGGACTTGTACTTGGGTCTTTGGCATTTCAGTGCCTGCTAATGTCATACCATAAGAAAGCAACTTAGATTTGTAATGACTGAATTTCAATTTGTTGGAAGGTGAGCTTATTGTTTATTATCATTATTGGTGTTTTACTATTATTAATCAGGGAACCTAATTTCAGTTTCTTGAATGGTTGGTTTACTATTTCAATTTCTCTGGCCACCCATCTCAAATTCAAGACTCTGGGCAGACAAGAGCTGTTAAAGACTCCACAGAACACCACACATCAGTAGAAATAATGCATACACAATCAGCTACTGAAGTAAAAAAAAAGGGACAAACCCCAAAACAACAAGCAACAAATCAATGTAACTATTACCTAGGTTTTGCCACACATCCAGATGCCCAGACTTGAGGACACAACCATGTCTTAAGGCCTTGCAGGCGGCTAGCAGAGTCATGCCCAGTCTAATCTTTGTGGGGATGATGTTCCTAAGGGCTAGAGCCAAACAGTCATGACAGAAAAGCGGTCCCTAATAGATGAGACCTGGGGCATTCCTCTCCTACCCCATTTGATAGGACAGGTGGACATAGAGTTGGAGAGAGGCGGTCCCTCAAATAACCTGACTGCTTTAGCTGACTCAGATGGGAGAAGAGCAGGCAGAGCCTAGGGGAGGAATCAAATGAGTAATCAGCCTAGAATCATTCCATTACCATAAATGGTCTAAATCCAACCCCTCTTGTCTAGCACCGATTTAGTGTTAACCATTAGATTCTTATGTATAGGCTTGAACTGGAATCTTAACTGGAATTTAATGCTTCACCCTGGTTCTTTGTGCCTGAAACTCAGTATTCACATGATATTGGTGTTTGCGAGCTGGATTTATATTCTTCATGGTTTTTCTACATGGTTTAGCTGCTTATCTGCTAATGAGTCTCATACCGAGTGGTTTCGCATACTGTATACACATTCAATGCAATTAAGACAACATGCCATGTTAATCAAAACCCAACAGAACTATTAGATTGATTTTTGTTCATGGCTGTAGAGAATCTTTAGAGAGAATTTGTTCTGTTTAAATTTTGTTAGGATTTCACTTTATACAGTCTTTAAATAACACACCAAAAATAAATAAAACAATTAAAGAATACTTAACAGCACAACTCTTTTCACTTTGGAATAACTGCTACTGTGCTTAATGGGTCTCATCCCCTCATACGCTTGTTTTGAGTTGCAGCTTGTTATAATCAGTTGGGAAGGGAAATTTCTCTTTTGGCCCAACACTTTTTTATTTAGTGTTCAGTAGTGTGTTTATTACTGTACTGAATGCTGTGCTTAAAAAAACTGCTATTAAAGAACAACAGGACATCTTCTTCTAAGAAGTAAATGTGAGGTAGTTTTTCCAAGTTGGCAATTTATTTCATGTTTCAGATGACCAAGTTAAGATTATTTTATGAAACAAATGTAGCATTGTCTATTTGATTCTTTGTATGTAAACAGAATATAACATTCTAAGGATCCCCTATTTCTTCCATCTGCCTCTGTTCAAATAAAAGAAATTATTAAAAATATTATTTTTCGTTCCCTCAAAAATGCCCAAGGCAGTTTACAGTTAGTCAAATAAAACAGACATTGGAAACTCTCTCCTGTCATATCCCTGTTTGGAGAGCTTTTGAAGCAGAAAAGGGAAGATATGGGGAAAGCAGTCTGGAAGGAAGAGGTGTAGCTCAAGGGAAATTAAGTAATCTGTAGCCTGGGATCTTGCTGCTTGTTTTTAATGTAATAGATGCTCAGCTGTTTAGAAATAAATACTGTACACAAATAAACTAATAAATAGTGGCTGTCAACACATAGCTTAGCAGCAAATTCATTTTAACTACTGTATTTGTTATATATTTTTGTTTGTTTATTCTAAATCTCTCTCAATATCAGTTTAATGGATAACCTCAAGATATAACATTGTGATATGGAAGAAAAAAATCTACGTCTATCCACATTTTCCATGTTATACTGAATGTTGTTGGCTCCTGAATACTGTAGGAGGAGCATCTTCTGAGTGTATATGCCTTAGCTCTCTCTCACCAATAATTAATCTAGCTGTGTCATGTTGGTGAGTCTTTAACTAAGTAAACAACTTCTTAAATAAGAGATTAAGTGTCTGGAGATCAGAGATTTATGCTTGTGACTGGCCTGAATCTTGTCACTTGAGTAGCCCACTTTGAGCATTGCTTCAATTGGAAAATTGTACATTTCTTTTTACTTCTGTTTCTTATTCTTTAGGTCTTTTCCAGTCCATGAAATTCACTTCATGGCTACCATTATTCTACCACATTGTGCAAAATGGATATTGGCAGGGAAATTATTAACCAGCCTGTGTTTTCTATATCTTCTTTGAATCTCTTTTTAAAAATTGAAGACACATTGGCCATTTCCTGCTCCGTAGGCTCTTTGAGGGTGGGTAGAGCAGTTTCTTCCTTTAGTTCTGTGCAGACTTCCAGTGATAGCATCTGACAGAGGAATACTGCATAGGAATCCAAAGCAAACTTAGGGGCTTTGAATCTGCCCTGGAGACTTACTTAAAGTAGCCATAGTTTTATAAATACAAGCTAAAGAGGCGCTGAGAGTAATATTTAGTTTTCGAGGGCATGGTGGTCACAAGTTGTCAAATCCTATCCTGGGCTAAAGGCACTTACACAGCAGACACAACACCCACAATTGGTCTCAAGGTAGACCTGTAGCACAAGTCATTCCCTCTGAAACTCTTCCCTCAGAGATTATTGATGTAAGACCCACGTGGGCTTAAAAAAATCTTGCATTGCCTAAATGAACTGAGGCCTGTTGACTCTTCTCGGTCTTTTTTCAAAGCCAGCTTTCTCTTTCCCTTTTTAGCAAGAGGACCAACTGAGTGTTGGGGGCAGTTACTGTGAACCCTTTCAACATGTTTCCAGACTCTTCGGTGGCCTTATTAATTACAGGGCCACTAAGAGCCTGCTCGCTCATCCCTAATAAGAATGGGTCTATGAATGTTTTTTCCCCATCTATTCAGTGAGGGAAGTCTACAGAAATAAGACATTACTAATTGACATCAGCGGTACAACTGAGGGAAATGTTTCACTCACTGACAGCAAATATTTCCAGCAAGCCAGTAATGTTTGTTCTTCCCATTTTCCTACCATTGTTCTCCAGCAAATGAGACCCTGTTAATTTTGAGAATGAGGGCTAGTTTATTACACTATTTAATGCAAACCTGTTTCTAAAGCAGTGCAAAGTGCACTGCAGTGCAAAGATTACTCAAGTCTTCTTCTGGGGACAGAGATGGCACTGGGGGGGGGGATGGCCTGATAACCACCCCCTCCCAGGAGCTGGAGTTCTCTCCCAGTCATTTATTTATATTTATATTTAAGGAGCAGCCGATCTCCAGATTACTCAAGGCTGTAGGCTATGTAGGCTGCTGACCTTTCCTTTTTCCCCTGTCAGTTGTTCAGCAGCCTCTTGGGCCTCCGGTAAAAATGTGAAATCTGTTCCTAGGCACCCAGATGAGCCTCTGGAGAAATAGCAGGTCCAAAATGAGCCCCCCCTAAACAGTGATGGTCAGCTGGCCATGGTTAGATGGTCAGTGGCAATATGCTGGTACCCGGCCGCACTGGGTTGGCAGTGGCTAGTTGTTCCATCCCTAATAAGAACTGCATGGCTAATTTGAACAGAAAGAAGAATTTAGCCAAATCTATCTCTTTGACAAAAGATGACTAGATGGTTTGGTATCAACAAGATCTGCCACAATCTGTAATAAGGCTAACATGATGTGCAGGTGGTAGCATGGGTGATCGTCATCATGCAAATGCCACCACTACACATTGTCTTGTATCCAAACACCTGACACAATTACCTAAGCCACAGCACTTATGTAATTATAGCCTGTCCTCCTTGCAGTTGCCTATAATTAACTATGAGACTGTCTTTTGTCCTATCTTTTGAGTCAATCTTGATTACGTGGACATGTGTGCTATTTTTCTTGAGAATAGTTTTGGAAGGGGATTTAACCAAAACCTTTCTGTTGGGTTGAGAGAAAATGGCTGGCCTAAAGTCACTGCCTAGCTTTTATGCCTAAAGGTGGACTTAACTCTGAATCTTCTTCCAATTTCTAGCCCACTGCCTTTAACAATTTCACCAAACTGACCCTTAGAGCATCTAGTAGTAAAAAATATTCTTTGTCTTAACATTTTCCATTCAGTTAACATGGGTAGCAACCACTGATAAAGACATTTATGGAAAATATATCTGAAAGTATTTCCCACATGATTAAATGCCTAGCAGTAGCAAGGCCTTAATGCACTATGTTTAGTAGGAAGAGAGGAAACTGAAGTAAATCCCCATTGCAGTTTCAAACCATCATTTGGTAGCAGCAACACTTTTACATTAATTAGTAATGCATTCAGTTTGCTGTGGTGCTGTGGACAGAAAAAAATGTGATTAAAAATTGATGCAATAATAGTCTGTCATTTTTCACTCCTTCAGTTCAAATGTGTGTGAGTAATGTACTGTATAATATTCTCTGTTAACAAATTGCCTATTGATGGTGATAAACAATCCTTGTATAACAATGATGGGTTTCCATAATTTTTTTTGCCTACAATCTCCCAAATGGCTCTCATTGAAATCTAGTTCTAAAGCAAATTTAACTGTTACAGTGTAAATTTGAGAAAGAGTTTGATGGCCATACTTCTGTAGGAGCTGATCTGGCATGTATTACAACTGGGAAATTTATGTCAAATGTTTTAGAGAGGGAGAAGTAGGAGATTTAGTTGCCGAGTTACATATTTTATTTTAGTACAAAATATGCAGCTGCAGAACTGCTTTTTTTCTTATTCAAAAGGGAAGCGCAAATCTTAAAGTTGCCAAGGTTGAACACACACACTCCCAGACAGAATGTAATGAATGGGTCCATCCATTTTCTTCTAATGCAAGAAATCCTGTGCTTTAGAATAATTGACAAACAGCAAATAGATCAAGGTTCAGAAATCTTTTGAAGAAGGCAAACCCAACTGACTCACTGAGTTAACAATTAATACTATTGTTTTTCCTAATGTAATCTTTTATTGTTTGAATGTGTTGGTTACAGTCCTTCCCTTTGGAGGATCAGAGAATACATTTGCTCTTCTCATCTTTGTAAACTTTTAAATATTTGAAGTTGGCATTTCCTTAATCTCTTCTTTGGGTCCTTAACCTGAAAAATAGCAGCATTTCATCTTCTCTGGTTTTCAGGCTCCTAATCACCTTTGTTTGCATTTATTCATTTGTATGCTGCCTCCTATTAATCTGAAGAGAGCTCATGATAAAATATAAAACTCATACATAGCATAACAAATTAACATCTGTTCAACTAGATGAAATACATCATATGGCCTCCGGATAGACTAATTCATCTCTGGTGTGCCTGATATATTACACCCTCTGTCCCAAAGCTTAATTGACAAAGTCACATGCGTTTGCCTAGAGTTGAATGCTAAATAGACTGGTATAGACAAGCTAGCTGAGGCTTACTCAAGCTTAGTTATCTCAGAGCACTTTGATTCTGTAACCACTGAGGAAAGTTATTAAAGCGCTCCATGGCATAGGACCCAGTTATCTACAGGACCGCATTCTGCCAACCAATACGTCCCACCAACCAGTCCGTTCCCACAGAGAGGGCCTCCTCAGGGTGCCGTCGGCTAGACAGTGTCGGCTGGCGACCCCCAGGGGGAGAGC
>JANHFO010007793.1:32564-43500 GCA_032468095.1 Pareas carinatus
AAGGAAGGAAGGAGAAAGGAAGGAAGGAAGGAAGGAAGGAAGGAAGGAAGGAAGGAAGGAAGGACAATTGTTTATAATGTTTATATAACAGTAAAAATAGAATGTTTCTGAATTGAAGTGGAAACAGAACAAAAAGGGAAGAATAAACCTTTTTCCTTCACAGAGTTTGATCTGCTCCATGAAGGTTGGTGTTAAATAGATTCTTCAATAATTGAAGGGAGAAAATTATAGACACCCCCTGTCAAGAGCTGCTCAGCGGCTGCCTCTGCTCTTTTTGTGAGATTGGGGGAAAAATGGAAAAAGAGCAAACAGACTCGATCAAGAGATAGCAGGCAAGTCAGTGCTTGTATGATTTACAGTATATACACACATACATACACAGCATCATTCATATATAATATGCAAGTTGTGTATGCACACGCAAATAAACACGTTCTGTGTGTTTGTGTGTATTAGCCTAGGTAAATAGAAATCTGTGAAGAAGCATTTCAGATCATTCAGGGACTCCATACAGCTGAGTAGATGGTCTTCCAGACTGCAAAACTCAATTTAGCAGAGATGTTTCAGGGACCCAGGAAGACTGTGTTTCCTCAGTCATAAAAATTTCAGAGCTGGATTACATCATGCCATTATTACATTTATGTAAAAATCAAATCCCCTCTTACAGAAGTGGGAAGATCTCTTGTTTTACTTGTTGAGATTTGCAATGTTGCATCCAATAATCATTCATGCATCAAATGCAAATAACCAGGAACAGTTCAAACCAATAAAGATTTATTTCAATGTACCTATATCCAAGAATCTGATCTACTAATGGTCAAGGCAAGAGGTAATGCAATTCACAAGGGGCTGGCCTTAGGTCTTGTGGGAGTATAAGGTTTCCAAACTGATCTGGCTGGTCATCTCCTACCGTATGATTTTTTACTTTGTGAGATGTGTAGTATCCCATCCCATGATCATGCATGATTTTATATAAAAATTGGGCTATTAATTATGTATTCTCATGCACCACACTCATCTGATATCCACATTACATGTGGCAGCTTCGTTGTCTTTGAAACTGCAGAGGCATTCAAATTTATTTGTTATCATGAGATAAAGGTCTGCTCTTCTAAGGGAGAAATAAGTAAAAAATCCTGTTTGATGCTGAGTTACCTGTGTTAGACTGTGTGTGAGGCCTAATAGAGGAAGCAGGTCCCACCTTAGATGCCTTCCCGGCTTTGACTAGTTGTACATCAGTAATTATGCATGTTCTGTCAACAGATGGTGACTACTCCTTCATCGTAGTGGGAGGACTCAGCCTTTTACATAGAAGAAACAGAAAGTGGGAAGAGTTTTGCCATGTTAACATTTCCTATATAGGAAGCAGATTATTTATGCTATAACATTTTTCTTCTTTCTAATAAATAGAATTAATCAAATATCTAGAATTCTTATTCCTTGTATTATTCATCTGTGTGTCAGACTGCAAAGAAAAGAGGATGGCATTAATTACAGTGATGCCTTGCTTTGAATTCTTAGGCAGATACCATGATAGCTGATTTTCTTGACTGACTGAGACCAAGACTGCCGAATAGGTCATCAATGTTTTCTTCAGTATAAGAACTAAATAGATCAGCACCAGAACCATGTAGTTGCCCATATTTTGCCAACTTGCCCAAGTCAAACAATTATCTAGATGACACAATAGATGCGACAAGCCCAGCCACAATTTGCTGCACCACTTCCGGTGATTATACTGCTTTGTTCCTCCGATTCCTTGCCTGATAAATATAGGGGTAATCCAGAGGGGGTTGGGGGAAATAAAAGTGTTCGGCAGTCAGTGTGAGTTATATCCATAGTCTAAATCTTTGAGATTGTCATAGTTTGTCACAGTTTATTTTTAAAAGTGGGATTTATATTAGGGCTTTTGATAGATTCTGTTTGTAGAGAACTATGAATCTGTTCTGGGTGTTTTGGCCAAGAATGCCTAGACTGAGATCTTGATGTCTATCAGAAGGGCCAGTGCTAACTGGAATTTGCAGATCGAACTAAAAATAAAGGGTCCTTGGTGCTCTTTGAGTTTGGTTGTTTTCTTGCAGATGTTTCATTGTCCAAACTAGGTAACACCATCAGTGCTAGTATACCACCAAATTTGGGTAATGAAACACCTCCAAGAAAACAACCAAGTTCAAAGAGCACACCGAGGACCCTTCATTTCAGCCCTGAGCTACAAACATTCTCCTTTATTGCACTAAAAATAGACTCATGAATGAACAATAGTTCATCAGGACACCCTAGATATTCCGGAGTATCTGCAGATGGAAAACTAGAAGAACCAAGACAGATATGTGGGAAAGAGATACAGCATTATATTTACTCTGCACCTTTTTTTCTCTTTCTTCAAGTTCTCATTGGAATCTTTAGAGGTCAAACCTTCACACCATTATTAGCTGCAGAGAAGCAACATAGACTGGTGCTCTGTCTCTGTATTGTGGAACCTCACTATGTTTTGAACTCTATTGCTCTGCTGAGTTTTCTACCTATGAACTTGCTATGAAGACACCAATTTGTAGAATAAAATATTAGTTTGTGAAGAAGTTTCCTGTCCACAGGCGTCCTTCCAGAGTCAAAAGAGGAGATCTTCCCACAGTTTAGGAAAACTCAGAACATAGGATTCAAGCCAACATCATTTGATCCTTCCTCTTATTCTGCATTCTCAGGTGGGCTTTGGAATAAAGCTTTCTACATTGGAAACTCTGGAACCAACCATAGTTTCAGCTGTTTCTCGCAGATACTGTATGTCTTATCCACTTAGCTAAGAGGTCCATTAATGTGGTCAGAAATCCCTGATGCAGTTCTATTTCTGAACATACTGTCCCTTTTCACCTCACCATATCCAATCACCAGGAAACTTTACTGTTATAACGTCTTCTTTATATGTTCCCACAATCTTGGGAAAGGATTGGCTCTAGGCCCACAATCCACCTGTTTGTTGAAATCAAGAAACGATATTACATTTAACTGCCAGAATTGCCAACATTCTCATTTGCTGAGCCCAACATGGCTATTTCTCACTCATCAATAGGATATTTTCCCAAATATTCTGACATTTTCCCAAATGTTTCTTGAGAAAGAGGATGCGTTTTCTCTCCTCATCAGACTTATAATTGTGCTATAAGATTGTATCCAAGAACAAAACACTCATGTCCTCCAACTTTTAAAGAATTTATCTGCCTGAAAGATTTTTTTTGATGGCGACTTGCAGAAAGTTTGTACTTGATATTCTTTTTTCCCAGCTACCACCCCTACATTCTTCAAAAAGAAACATGGGCTTTTGAGTAGCTTATAATTTCAGATGCCTAAGTTTAGGGGTCATTCCCAAATGGGAGCATTTTTTTCTGTTTTCTCTTGTCTGAATTTTTGGAATATCTACAAAATGCAAGTAGTTTTACTAAGTTGAATATCGGGAAAGGTCACAATCTGATTTGCTGAAAGGAAGATCTCAAGAAAGTAATTGCTTTGTAAGATAAGAATGAGAAATTACTTTTGATCTGTTTATGTAGAGCAGTGGTCGCCAACCTTTTGGACCTAGGGGACCATCACATTCATAATCTGAAATCCCGAGGACCACCAATATGAATATTTTAAAAGAATATATACATTTATAAAATAATGATCAGAGAACTTCCATTTTATTAATTTAAAATTGTAACAAAATCTTTAAAGGTTGTTTAATTGTAGCAAAATTATTAAAGTTTGTTTAATTATTACAAAAAAATGAAGCTTATTTAAGTACTACACATTTTAGTGTGATGTTTGTTCCTGCTTGAGTGAGAGAGAGAATGAGAGAGAAAGAGAGACAGACAGAGACAGAGAGAGAGAGAGAGAGAGAGAGAGAGACAGACAGACAAACAGAGAGAGAGAGAGAGAGAAAGAGAGAGACAGACACACACAGGGGGGAGAATGACAGACAGAGACAGACAGACAGACAGACACACACACACACACACACACACACAGCACTTTCCCATGTCCCGACGGAGGGAAACCAGGGAAAGAAAGAGAGCCCTGGATGAACTGCAAGGGGGGGGAGGAACAGCAATCGGTTAGACCGGGCAAGTGGGAAGCAGGCTCTCTTTTCTCCCTTGGGACAGCTGAGGTCCAGGCGTCGGCGAAGGGAGCAAAGCTGGACGAGAAGAAGCCCGGATGTTTGGTGGGGAATGGGGCTGCCGTGCTTTTCCAGAGCCATGAGGAGGCAGAGACAAGGGAGGTGGGTGACCAGGCATGATGGGGGCCAGGTGGCTGGCATGCGAACCATCTCTTCCCTTATCCTTCCAAGGGTGCAGTAGTCACCAGGAAGGACTCAGACTCCTGCAGCGCCAGCCATAGCTTGTCACCCTGCGTACTACCACCCGGCGGGAATACGCCCTACTTGACTGACCCCAGGTTGGCAACGGGGGGGAGGGGGTGCAGAACAGAGAACCAGTGTAGGGATACAGCCTCTACAGCTGTTGTTGTTACTGCTGCTCCTGCACACTCTGTGGCTGGAGAAAGCCCATCGGTCATATTCCCAATCAGCGGCGACAGAAACTTCACCCCTGCCCGAGCCAGCTCGGGCGAGGGAGAGAAGCCAAGCAGAGCCTGCCTTGGATGACTGCGAGGTTCCGAGGTCAGCCAGGGCAAGAAGAGCTCAGGTGAGACTTCTGCCGCCAACGCTGATTGGGAGTGCCCACTTGCCAGTCAGCCCGCTTGCTGCTCACCTCCTCTTCCTCCCAGAACTCAGCCCCTGGAATGCAAAGGCGCTGCTCTCCATCCACCTCCCCTGTGTCAGGCGAGATTTCCCAGGGCGGCCGAGTCAGGGTTAGGATTAGGTGTTTGCTACTCCCCACCATGCCTCTGTCAGCCATGACTCTAACAGCGGTGAGTCACTCCCCCACTGGCCATGCTTCTGCCAGCCATGTCTCTGCCAGCAATGGGCCACAATCGTCCACCCCAACCGCTGGTCCCGAATAAAACCTGCTCCCCCCTCCCTACTATCTACTGGCATCTCTTACCTCATTCAGAAGTCAAGGCTGGAGAGAAGTCGGCTGTGCTGGAAAGTCTGGGGCTCAGAATTCGCACACTTTCAGTCACCTAAGAGGTGCTTTGGACTCACTTTTGGTAGCCGATGAAGGCGAATTCTGCCCCCAGGAGGCAGGTCAGCCTTGTGTGCCTCCCAGCCTCTGCTATACAAAAAATTTCAAAAACATTGCCATATTTTCCTGATGGACCATCAAAATTTTCTCATGGACTACCAGTGGTCCACAGCCCATAGGTTGGCGACCACTGATTTAGAGTGTCACATATTTTCCGTGGACATTCAGATGAACTTTGACAAACTGGATTTGAACCTCTCATCATCTTCCCTGAGAAATGTTAGAGGTCCAGAATTTGGGGGATTTTGTATCTTTTATTGATCATGTTTGATTCTGTGACTTGTACAAGAATTTTTATCCAGTTTGCTTTTTAAAAAGCCATTGATGTAGAATTCCAAGCACATCGAATCTTTGTTGCATCAGATGGACTGTCAGCTCCAAATAACTCATTCAACATCTGACCTTACTTTTATTGTTCTAATTATTCAGAAATTGTTCTGTTATTTTGCCTTGAGAACAATTTTCCTTCAGGCAATTGATGATTAGGGACAAGGATTCTGGTTGTTTGTCTTTTCTTCCAGGCAATTGCTATCTGCTGAAAAAAGCTGTAATGTTTTTAATAAGATGCTCTTTAACATTGGAGACACCTCCTAGAAGGGAGTCTAATATACTGTCCAAGTCTGGGCTATGCCCAGGCAATCATCAACAGATTTTGCAGAAAATCACAGAGTGCAGGTTTTGTTTTCATTTGATATTGCCTACATCAGGGGTCCCCCAACCCCTGGTCCGTGGATTGGCACCAGGCTGCGGAATGCAAGCAACCAAACCCTGCAAACAAGCCAAGACCCATTCGCAAGATGCAGGCAGCACGCAAAACCACGCTTCCTCTGGTCCGTGGAAAACCTTTTCCCATGGAACCAGTCCCTGGTGCTCAAAAAATTAGGAGTCACTGGCCCTACATGCCTAGCTTGCAGCACATGAATATTTAGTTTCTCGTAAACTACCTCCTAACACCATCGCAAAACCAGGACATTTCGGTTCTCTATAGTCCACTTGTGAGACACTGGAAGAGAAGTAGATATACTAATGATTTAATTGAAGTTTGAGTTTGTACATAACAGTATCAAGATTCCTAATTCGTGGATCAAATATATAGCCTCCAGATATTTCTTTCCCTTTGGAAGGGGGAATGGCATCATATTCGATGTTATATCTTTTTCCTTTCCTCAGGGAAGAGGTTTTGTACTGCAGTGAGCCAACAGCCCACCTTCTACTTCACAGTATTGGTGGCCTCATGTTCAAACAGATGTTAGTTTGTTTGTGGTGTTTATATCTGTCAGATTCAACAAAAATTACTCCTGGAGGTTTACAACCTAAAAACAGAGTATAATTATGAAAGCCAATAAAAACATAAGCAAATAAAAAGCCAAAGGCGTAATAATCATTCGACAAAGACCCCTGAACCACTCTGTCTTTAAAATGTTGAGGAATACCAACAGTGAAGTTGACGATGGAATATCAAGATTCAGATTGTTCCATCGCACAGAGATGGGAGCTATATCAGACAATTTTGCTTGCATGTCCCAGATGGGAGCTCATTAAAAGGTGGTAGGACTTCCTCCACGGTGTGGAAAAGGAAGGCCTATAAGTATCTCAGTGCCAAGTCATGTAGGGCTTTGTAGATCTAAAACAGCGTCTGTTAATGCCTATCCATTCTCTTGTCTCTGCTAACCGCACTGCCAAGCATCTGAGAACTCAACCACAATGCTGTGCTGCACATCCATCCCTCCCCAAATTGGAATATGATTTTGTTGGTTTTTATTGAAAATCTACCTGCTCTGTGTCAGGGTTTATCTGCTGTATTGGCTACTGTTAGTAAAGCAATTGCCCTTGCTGCCAGTTATCTACTTGAGCCAAATTCAAGGTTTGGCTCTTTGCATAACTCTAAATAACTTAAGACCACAATACCTGAGAAATTACAGATCAGATCAGTTACTGGGATTCTCAGGGAAGATCATCTTTTGGGGGATGAGAGGGTAAAAGGTCAAGTATCAGTTTGCAATTATTCAGTTATCCAAATCAGGGATCTCCAAACTTGGCAACTTTAAGACGTGACTTCAACTCCCAGAATGCCTGGCTGAGGAATTCTGGGAATTGAAATTCACAGGTCTTAAAAGACTTGCCAAATTTTGAGACCCCTGATATAAAGTACCATCCGGTCTTTTGAGCATTGGATTCTTCATTCTCAAATGTTTTCCCTTCTGATATTTGAGAAACTTTTAATTTTACACATTCGGACAATGCTAAAGAAGAATCTGCACTTCTAGGCCTTGCATGAATGTATAGTTTGAGCCTTAATTTGTTGTTTCTTTTTTCAAATCTTGAATATCTCATTTCATGCTACTTGAGTTTGTTGTTATTTATATTTTAATTGATTTTAAACTTCTTTCAGAATTGTAATAGTGGGAAGCTGTAGTCAGGTGCATTAAATAAAATGCAATAAATAATTTACAATATATTTTACAAGCATTAAACTCTGAAATGTTTGTGTGTTTATATTTACATTTAAAAGCATAAAAAACATCAGGGTTTCTATAGGCATAATTCCTTTATAGATTAATTAAGTCATCTTACATGCCTAGTAATACAATGGTCACAACTGTCCAAATTGTAATAATTTTTTTAAAAATGTAATGCTGTAGTACAGATTTACCTGAAATGCTCCACTTACTCTTTTTAATTTGGTCAAGCATAGAGCAATTATACTATTTAAAATCAGGCCGTACAGATTAATTAAAAGCAGGAAAGCAATATTCACACCATGTAATGAAACAAAGGATCATCTCAATTTCCAGTATGCAGCTATTATGGACTAATTTCCCGATCTGAATGAAGAAATTCTTATTTAAATCATATTTAAATTACAGCCTAAAAGAATTCACTTTTATACCTAACAAAACCCATGATTTGAATCTACTGAATTTGACCACAAAGTCCCAAACATTTTCCAGTTGAATAAGCTAATAAACCTATTTATTTTTTTATAGATGCTCAAGCATGTGTCCATTAGTTTCTGATACCTTCAGCAATTTGCTTTACCATGTAGAAGGTCATTTTCCACCTTCTCCTAGCAATGTTGCACTTTAATGATTAGGCAGAGTAACAGCTGCATTGGAGAAGGTTGCAATGAAACACTAACCAGTAAAAACAAAATGTTTGCCTTCCCCCTTCATTTCCTGGGCTTTATTCTGACGGATTAGAATTTCTCATTTAATCTATTTGACTAATGTTTGAATGAAACCAACTACTTGAAGCAATTTAAACTGCAAGATAAACTATTGCAGCAAAATTGCACACGTGTGCCAAAAACAAACAAACAAACAACAAACAAAACCCAGCCTTTTTTCTAAGCCTTTTCTATTTAGTGCTAGCTTGCAAGATTTCTTCCAAGTAATTCATCAGGCTTACAGCAGGGAATGATGTATTACCCAATATTCAAGATTGCCAACTTCCAAAACTCAAAAGGCAATTTTCTAGCTTCAAAAAATCATTCAGGTGGGGTTTTTAAAAGCGGTTTTAAAGAACAGCCATGCTGACTACAGTTTTAAAATATTTATTTATTTGATGTCTGGCTTGTAATCAAACCAATTAGGTCATATTAATATTGGTGCTTTTTTTAAATATAGAGGAAAATTGATTGAGTGTGTTATTAGTGGACGACTCACAATTTAATAGGCAAATCCAGCAGTTACATACAGGGATCGAATCATAGCTAAATAAAACACAAATTTAGCAGGTGGCATTCTGACGCATACAGAATGTGTGGTAGTTTAGTCTCAAAGATGCTTTGAAGCTTCTTGGATCAGAAGCAAAACATCTTCTTTCTGAAGAGAAAAAAAAACATAGTCCACTTGCCTTTTGCAAAAGCACCTTTAAGAAAACCATAACCTGGATGACTGAAAATCTCCATAGACATATATGGTAATTTAAATTCAGCTTGTAGAAGAGATCAGAAACATTAATCATTAGCTGAAGCCATGAGCATCTTTAGAAGCTTCCTGCTTCCAAATTACAAGAGTTGCCTCAAACAACAAGATGGACGGCTTATGCATTTAATAAGTAAATACATAAACAAACAAATAAGCAGTGTTGTGCTGTAAGCTGCAGCATTACAGTACTTGAAGAAAATACAGGTGGGCTTGCATCACAATAATACTATACTGTTTTTGTCATACTTGTAGAAGAGCAGGCAGAGCCTAGGAGTGGAGTCAAGTGAGTCATTAGCCTACAGTTTTTATGCTCCCATAAACATTCCAAGTCCAACCCCTCTTGAATTTCATCCACTCTTTATCTAGCACTATGGTTAGTGCTAACCATTAGTTGATTAGATTCTTGTGTATTGGCATGAACAAACCATTCATCTTAACTGGAACTTACTGTGTGGTCCTGATTCTTCGCACCTGAAAATAGCCAGCCTTTTTTAAAAACCCTGTCATAGCAAAGAAGAAATTTTTCTGTTGAAGTATTTCTTATCGACTTGAAGATCTGAGTATAATAGTTAAAATAAGAAAATGTATTGCTTTATAGAATTTTAAAAATTGTCTAATGTGTTCCAATTTTTCTCTTTAGTCATTTGTAACAGTTGTAACACTGTAGCAATTTTCAAGAAGGTGGGAATTATTTCAAATATATCCATTTTTCTAGATAATTACATTCCAAATGAATGCCTTTTTTTCATTCAGATTACATCTAATGAAGAGTTTGGGGTTTTTTTTCCCCTCCCTCAGAAATCAGTGGAATTTTACTTCCAGGAAAGTGTGCATGAGACTTCAGCCTTGGGCATTCGTTAACTAGAATGGTATTTAAAGGGACAGTTCCTTTGGGGAGAAAGAAGCAGTCAAACCAAATTTTATATTTAATGTTTAAGACCATGGAAAAAATTGGTTAGTTGGAGAAAGGATTCACTTAATCTGTATGAAAAGAATGTCTTAACAACTGACACATCTCTATTAAATCTTCCACTAATTTGGTACTGGCTGTAACTATGGCTTAGTGCTTCAGCAACTTTTTCCAAATGGCTTTCCGGATTAACATTAATGTTTAAGATGCAAGGAGTGTCCACACGGTATTGAAATGAATTTGGGTGATGAGCCGGAAATACCTCAATTGGCACTAGTTCAAATCTATAATCCTTTGATTTCACTCTTCCAGCTATAAAAGCTATTGCATTAATATTAGTACTTTTTAATGTGCTATTATTGTCTTAAAATGTTTGATCGGGCTTTTTGAAGTATTTCTGAAAGAACATTTCGGATGAGAACAACACAAATTGCTAGCTGAAATTCAGAAACTGAGAATGCAAAGGGACTTTCCCAAAAATTGAAAACACGTATGGTAGGAATTTAATTTCAGTTCTAAATTCAACACATCTAGAAATAGAGCTCCACCCTGACCCTGTTTTGACAGGCATTCGATTTTTGCCTATGCCAATCTCTTTCAGGTTGTCATGTGGACTACACACACTGCCTCTTCTCAGTGACAGTAATTATGAAACTTCAACAAAACCAGCCTTTTCCCACTTATAGACAGTTCCAAGAAAGAAAAAGGGGAATTATTTTTCTGGGCGGGAAAAGTGACAGGAAAAATGGCTTTTATTTTTAGTAGTTATATTACGTTGATGAATTTGGCAAAATGCTCCAAGACTCCAGATTATTCAAACTTCTCTCACAAAAGCAGAATGAGCTCAAATTCAGTCTTTGTGGATTTCCTAAACCTTCTCAACATTCTCAGATTCCCCTCCCGGTTGTCACTTTCATGGC
>JANHFO010007795.1:0-10554 GCA_032468095.1 Pareas carinatus
CTTCCTTCCTTCCTACCTTCCGTCCTTCCTTCCTTCCTTCCTTCCTTCCTTCCGTCCGTCCTTCCTTCCGTCCTTCCTTCCTTCCTTCCTTCCTCCCTCCCTTTCTTCCATTTTATTTTTATCAGGCACTAATATTCTGTTAATGTAAAGTGAAATATTTACTGCAGGTTGTAGACACAACTATGATTCCAAAAATTTAGCTAAAGAAGGACTGTGATTCATACAGACCTGTCAGCAAAAGCAGGTCAGCGGGAATAAGCAAAGGAAAAAAAAATCAATCCTTCTTTGAATTAATCATGTAGCTGACAAAAGGAATTACAGGTGCATGAAATGAAGTATATAGGTATCTACAGGAGTGGTACCTATCATTTTTTCAGTTTCTGTGAAGGTTTGTTTCCTGATTCTGATATTGTTAGTTAACCCCTTAGATTTTAGTGTGGGCATTTGTTTTTTTGTGCTCATTTAAAATTTACATTAAACAAGGAACCAGCTAGAAGAGGAAGTAGACATGGGAAAATGTATTTTCCTGTTTTTTTATGCCTTTTATGTTTGCATAATAGCTGTGTCTTAATGCAGAACTTTAGGATTTAGCTATGTTTGGTAGATAATGGGGCATTTTGAGCAGTTTAGCATTGCTTTGCTGCAAATATAATATTATGATGATACGAGAACTCTTTGTTGTGCCTCAGCATTCCTCCCCACCTTCTTTGATGGATGAAGACTCTGCTGACGACTCGGGGGAGGAAGGCACTCCCATCAGACTGCTCCTCCCTTGCCTCATCTGCCCTCCCACTCTTCTGCAGCTAAATTGCTGAATGTAGCAAGGGAGGAAGACAAATGGGGGGGGGGGCAGAGGCCGAACCAATGGCAGAAAACAATAAGCAGCTGAAAGACGCTGAGCTTAAGCCTGACACCGTTGATGAAAATATGTTAGATGCCAGAACGCATCAGACGGGAGCAGGTGAGGTCACAACCTCACCAGACGATTGGTCGTCATCGGGGGCATGGCAGGCGGCCTCCACCCTCCAAAGAGGCTTAAAATGAGCCAGGAATCAACAGGTCCCAAGTTTCGGCAACTGATTGATTCTTGGCTTCTGTTTTGACAACTTTGATTCCTGACGCTGGTTTGGCTTCTGTTGTGGCATTCTTGATCCTTGCATGGCTTCTGCTTGCTGCATTCCTGTTTTGCTGTTGGAGGGGCCTCTGTGTCTTGCCGGCTTCTTGATCTTGGTCTTGATTAACAACTAACCAACATTCTGCTGACCTTCATGACTCAGACTCTGGACATTGTGAGTCATGTTCCAGTAACCCTTTCCTGGCATCTTACTTCTGCTAGCCCCTGCCCAGAACACTCTTCTTCTGTTGGGTGCAACCTAGTCACTCCTTTCTGTCAAATGATGAGGGTGGAAAGTACACCGCATTCTTGCTTTTCATTAAACAAGACCATGTTGCATTTTTCACATGCTGAAAATTATTACGTCTATCTAAAAGGAGGTCAATTTTAGTTCCTCACCTGGAATAAAATATGATTATCATCTAGATTGGGAATGGCCTAGATCAGTGATGGCGAACCTCTGGCACGTGTGCCAGAGACGGCACTCAGAGCCCTCTCTTTTGGTACACATGCCGCCATCCAAGCAAAGGAAAAAAAAAAAATTCTTTAGTAGCAAGCCAGAGGGACGTAGGGCTCCCTTCCCCCTCCCCCACTCCACTTTACCACCCCCCTGCCCAGCAGTCCAATCAGAGTGCTTCCTCCCTGTCTGGGGTAAGGCGGGTAGTTCAAATACGGAATGGAGTCTCTGCTGGATGTGAGCGAGGATAAGAGGGAAGCATAGCTCGCAGCAGGCCACAAAAACTAAGGTAGGCCTCCAGGAGGACCACAGAAGGGCTGCCCTTAAAAATGGGGGGGCGCACTGGGAGGGCCACAGAAGGCCTAGTTTGCCCTTAAAAGCTGCGGGAGTGCGGGGCATTGCTGGAGGGTGCGGGGTGGTGCATGTTGCCGTGTTGGCACTTTGCAATACATAAGTGGCTTTTGGGTTGCAGTTTGGGCAGTTGGTCTCTAAAAGGTCCGCCGTCACTGGCCTAGATCTTGATGCCAGCTTTCACTGTGAATTTATGTTTATTTTCATTTCTTAATCTGTGGACTTTTGAAAACAGAAAGTGATGCGCTACTTCTAGAAGGTCAGGGCTACGTAGTTCAGGGCTTATGTGATTCAAGTGAGAAATGTTTGAAGTGCATTATTTTCCTTCAAGTGACAGCTGCCAACAATGTGTGCATGTGTATGAAAGGGAGCATGCAAACGTGCTTGCTTTTCTAACTCATTTTTTCTGAAAGGTGTTGCTGGTATGGCCAGCAAGCTTTAGAAAAGATACTTGAATTCAAAGGAAGTGTTTGAAATGTTGAGTTTTGAATTACAGAGCTAGAGGTTGAACTTGTGGTAACTGACACCATAGCATTATGCACACACTGAAGACTTCTAGTCATGTGCTATGAATAAAGATCTGACCCTGTTGACCTATTGTAAGGCTTTAAAAACCTGCCTGTATGTGTGGAGGGTGGCTGAAAGTATTAAGGTCCCTGTTTCTTAGCTTTACTGACTATCATTATAATAATATTCTTTGCTGCTGCATATATTTATTTCGTAATTGCTCTAGAATTGCTCACCACCCAAAATCACTTGGTTGAGAAGGCTAGCTATAGACATTGAATAAATAAATAATGAATGCACATATAACGATAAAGACAGCTGTGTTGAGCAACTAAGAGCACCTTCTAAGGACTGAAAGTAATTCTCGTTTCCTCCCCAATCCCTATCCCCAAAAAGAGACTCTGGACAGATTTCTGACAAATAGAAAATGAACGCAACTGAGACCTTATTACTTACATGTTAGTCGTTGGCTTGTAGTAATCAATACTTACACTTTCATGTAATTCTTTGGGGATATTTTGGATATGTAGTGGGATTAAACAGTTTTTGTGCACTAATCTGATTTTTGATGTGCATATGATTACGCTGGAATGTACATCGTTAAAGCTAGAAGAAAACCAGATTTAACATCTTTTATCAGCTCTGGTACAGAGCCTCAGAATAATAACAAAACCAATGTATTGTTTTTCTCTCCAAATAATTTTATTAAGAAATATGTGTAGAAAGAATAAAAACAGGTACAGACTACAAAAATCTAAAAATAAAAAAATACACAAAAGGAACAAAATTATAGAGGGGGAAAGGAAAAGGAAAAAAGTAGATCTAGGGCAGGCACCATGGCCTATGGGGAAATCAGAGGCTTTCTTCTCTTTCCTACCAATTCCAGAATACTGTCCTATAAGTGCTAGAAGAGGAGACCATTAAAATACTGTGTGTGGAGGGGCGGGGGAGACAATTTCCTTGTTTCCATGTTCTTGTTGAATTGTTTTCCATATTCTTTGTTTTAAGTATTTTAATCTCTCCTACTTACTGGGGATATTTTGGAATTTTATAATCAGTGATACTCCATCTTTCGATTTCATATTTCCATGCCATGTATTGTAAAGTCTAATATTGTTCTAGTTCATCTTTGCTGCTCCAATTTTGAGCTCATTTAAAACTATATTGTAAGCCACTAATTAGTAATCATATTATTCTACTTATCCCAGCAGGAACTATAAGAGTTTGGACTGCTGAAGAAACACATAATGGTATTCTGTTAGTTGTGATTTGTATTGATTGAAGTGGACACATAGTTAAAGTTGCACAAATATGGAAGACATGTGGTCCAATTCTGCAGTCTTTCAAAGACTTTCCCCTAACCTTAAGAGGATGAAGTATAGACCAGATATTGTTGCCCATATTATTCCCTGTCTATTATGAGAATGAGGTCTGGTGATTATTTTGCTAACGTATTTAAAGAGCATTTGAAGCACTAGAAAACTATGGAAATCAGCATTATTGAGAGTAATCTATCTAAAAAGAGCCAAATTGGCCATACCAACTGGTCTGAAGCAAGCACTCATTATCTCATCAGCAACTATGGTGTCTTCTTTGCTTACCCACTCAAAGTGAAAAATGCTTGTATATTTGGTTAAATAGCCTTCCATTAAGGATGCAAAAATAGCACTAATGGTATTTAAGGGGAATAGCCTGAACAGATGTGTAGTTAAATTGCTATGTGCAAATCATGTAAGCTTCAGTTGTTTTAATTCAGAGGAAATGAGAAATTCTGGTTGCATTCAGTAGAAGTCAGTTAACAAGATATATAATTGGTCTTATAGTAGTCTTCATTTCCCTCTAAGTACAATATAAAGTCACTTATATTGATTCTTCAGATGAAATAATCATTAAATTAATTCTAATAATAATAATAATTAAAACATTAATTAATTCAGCATAGCTGGCTGGGGAGTTGAAGTCCACAAGCCTTATTTTTTTTTAAAAAAATTAAACTCTTTATTAATTACAACTTTAAAAATATTTACCATACAAACTTATATACGTTTTGTTGTTCTCCTTTTTCTCTCTCCACATGTCTTTAAGAGGTTGTTTATTGTTTCTTGCTTCTTTTCTCTCCCTTCATCAACCGTCTTTCTTGGGTTGTTCTGTGTCCTACCAAAAGTTCCATTTGCGATGTTTACACATGTTTTTTTTGTTAGTATGAAATCCACAAGCCTTAAAGGGACCAAGGTTGGAGACCTCTGGATTAAACTTTTCTCTGCAATGAATGTTTAGGTAATAAAGGGGTTTTCCCACAAATGAAACTGCAACATTTGTCCTATGTGCAGCATACACAGTGTGACTGAATTTCCATACTGCAGAAGAGATCCCCTTTTTGTTAAGTATTACTAGAGCATATGTAGATTAGTTTCCATAAATTGATCCCTAGGATATTTTTCTTCATAGCTGCCCCCCCAAATATTTCTCATCCTTCTTTTATTAGAACAAAAGGCATCAAAGTCAAATCCAAACTCCAGAATACAAATGGCCAAAAGGCATCATGGCTGACTTCCTTAGTAATATAAATAATAAAATAAACAATAGACAATAAAGGCAGGATACAAATAAATGAAATAAGAGCAATATATATGAATGGTTGAATAGGGATATTTTTCTTTTTTAAAGGTATATTTTCACTGTTGCCCAAGTTACAATCAAGCCTATAACTATCATGTGATATAACAGTAGCATTGACGTCATAAAGGGATGAAGTATTGAACTTAAACTTCACCTCTTTGCTATTTCAAAGTCTATGCTTGTGTCTCTGAGCTGGTGTGGATTTTTTATCCTGAAGTCCTTATAACTAGAGCCTGAGTATTTTTTTTGCTTCATTCTGTGTATCTACGCCATGGCTAATATCAACAAAGGTGAGAGTTTTTCAGTGAAATTCTTTACTGTGCTATGCTTAATTAGTTTCTTTAAAATGTATTTACAAGGCACTTGGGATTGATCCATTGCCATCATCCTAGTGTGAAATTGTGGATCTCTAATTCCCAGTGTTCTTATATAAATATTCTTTTTCATAGTACACTAAGCTGATTATTCCCTGCAGATCTTATTGGTACCTTTCTTTAGGTACCTCCTTTGCAGACTGAATTCTTTCTGCAATGGTGATTCCATTTCATTGGGACAAATGCAGCATCGTTGGATTTGTGTTCTTCCTTTCTTCCCTCTCGGTTTTTCCCCTCTCTGCATATCCTCATGTAGCATCTCATGGGAACCATATTATTTTTGTTCATGTTTTATTCTTGAAGTCAGAACTGGAATGTAGCTGTATTTTACAGATTGGCAATCTCAGTATAATTAAGCTTCATGAATATGAAGTTTCCTGTAGAATTCCCACAATACCCTGTGGTTAGATTTAGTGGTAAATTTCTGTCTCTTCTCATTTGTGATATCTTAGATGTCACTTTTGCTCAGCAGTTACATGATGTTGATTCTGAAAAACTACAAACTGCATATTTGTTAACTTTTAATCTTTGGCAGATTGTCTTTGAAAAATGCTTATGCATAGAATTGTTAAAGTTATCTCAATCATATACTGGTAATAACCCAGTATGTATTTTATGTGCTGTTGCAAAGTTTTTGTTACAATCTGCTTAAATCCTGGGAAAGGAGATTTTTTTTAACAAATTAGAGCAAAGGTTTGGGCCATTGCACAAAGGTATAACCAAGAAAATTTGGCAACCCAGGCCAGTAATGTAGCGGATTGAGTCATAGGGATGCAGAGACATCACCTGTTTGTATGGGCAGGACTGCATATGCTTAGAGCAAATAATTGGGAAATGTGTAGTTCTTTTGTAAATGTGGTCCATATTAACTCTGTAAATCTATACCTTTCAAGGAAATTAGATGTGTTACCAAACATGTTGATTATATATTTAACTAAAATATTTTTGCCTTATACTTCACCTGAAAATAAAAGAAAACAAAGTCACACACAGTCAAGGGGTAACACCAAATCAGTCTATGCCTGCAGGGCATTTAAAAGCAATTATATAGCTACTCAGGTGCTCTCTTTCGCATTCTCCCTTCCTTTCTCCTTCAGTCTTGTGCTCCCCACCATCACTATCATGAGGAGGAAAGATAAAACAAGCACCATAAGGCATCACTTATTGATGTTGTGAGGTTCTCCTAATGGTTAACATTCGAAAGAGATGGGTTTCTCTGAGCTAAGCCAGTAAAGCAGGCTCTACTTGTGGTCTCTCCTTTTGCAGATAGAATAGATTTATTATATTCTAAGAATCTTCATACAATATAGATATAATGTATCTGTGGAAAGAATTACAACTACAACTGAATTTCTATATTCCTCATAATGTAGAACAGACATATATGTACATACATATGCACACACACACATTTGCACATTATATAACACACAAGCTACACACAGAGGCACATGTTCAAAATGATATTTTGTGGAACTGTTTCAGAGCTGGGAAAGTACCATTGTCTGTGTTCAGCTAATACAATATATGAAGTAACATCCCTTTATGCTTACAATTGCTTAATAAAAGCCTAATAGTGTTTTTCAGTTTCTGTAGAAGGGAGTTTCTTTTGGTTTGTGGGAGTGCTGAGTGCATGAGGAATCGTTAAATTTAATTTAGAGCCCCCATTATTTTTCCTTTTAAGCATTTCCTCTGTCCTTGACCTACGTTGTTTTTAATAATATCAAAGAGCCTAGTGAAGGTCATGCTGTATGCATGTGTCAGGCTTAATTGCAATTGAACACGTCATTTCTGAATTTCCTTAGCCCTCTAGGATAGGGAGTCAAAAAGACTGTATTTAACTTCCCAATTAGCTGCCCTGGGGCTGAGAATGTCATGATTTTGTGATGGTGATGCTAGTGATAGTGTAAGACAAAGAAAAGAACTGGCCCCCAAGCTGGTAGGATGAGATTGATGGGTCCATTTTACACATAAGGATGCATTTTAATTCAGTCTTCTGCACCTGAAAATTATTAAAATAAAGTGCATGTAACTAGCTTTTAAGTCACGGATGAAATTAGGTAATAATGATGATTTAAAAAAACAGCATACACACTGAACTGATTCTTGAAACAACTGAAATGCTAGACAAAACAAAATCTGTACGTCTATAGGAATGGGAGAAAATGAGAAATTGAAATTAGAAATGGCAGCACGAACTAATTGGAATTTAAGTTTTCAAATCCTGGATTTCAATTATAACCCTAATGAAATATAGTATAATAAAACTATATCGTCAACTAAAATATGTCCAATGAGAAAACAATGATGCAATTGATATAGTTTAGTGAACTTAAAAAAAAAATACAATGCGCATTTAGACTTGATAATCAATTGGTTAAACATTTTGCTAGTGTGCATCTAGCACATTTCGCCGCTAGAAAGAATGCATTTTATTTAACATTTAATCTTGAGATAACATTTTAGACAGCAGCATTCAAAATGATTGGAACCAAAGTAGAGTCTGTTCCAAACTAGATAAAGGAGCTTCTATTTATAAATGTAGTTTGTACAAAAACAAAAGATACATATGATGCAGTAATAGTTTAAATGTATGTATTTCTTACGCAATTTAATTTTAGTATCAAATTTTTGCCAATTAAAAATAAGCTGCACATATGTATCTGAAAATAGATATTAAAGGAGCATATTTAATATCTGTTGAACTTTTTATGCTATACTTCCACTGTTTTTCCCACTGGTATATCATTTTGTGCTAAACTGTATGCACACAAAGGAAAAGACTACACTTAAATCTATTAAATTTCATAAATGTCTGTGACTTCTTGAATAGATAAGTGATGTTTTCTCTTTTTTCCTTGGGAAAAGAAGGGCAAAGCTGTTCTTTATATTTCTATATATACAGTTTTTATATTGGGCAGAAGGTATGAGAATACTTGATACAGTTCACAAGTTCCTAAAAGAAATCTCGCTATAGCAAAACTTCTAATTGTACCCTTTATAAAATTTGAGCTTTGTTGGATGCAAAATACAAGCATAATCAGATGTCCTTTATCAGATGTATTACATTGTGTTTTTGGGTTATCTGGGTCTATGACCTCTAATAAAGATAATTCAGTTAATAATAGTAAACTAGCAGCCAAAGCAAATAACAACAAGATCCTGGCAATAGTTAAGAGCAGTAAAGTTGAAAAAAGAGACAGTAGGGCTAATTCTAGCTTCACAAGACCAATCCTTAAGAACAAGTCTATATAAAGCCAGAATGGAGAAGATAGCAACAAACTGCAAATGCCATCTCTGCAAGGGTGGATTATAGATGGAAGTGAACAAATAATTTATTTGTAACTTCATTTGTAACTACTGTAAGAACGGTTGGAAATGCACATTATAATACTTGATCTGAATAGAATTCAATGAGTGACTGCTCTGAAATGTCCCTGGCCCCAAGTAATCAGCTTGATTTAGATTCAAGCTAGTTTTGACTTTCCTGGACCTCTTTGCCATCACGAACTACTGTCACAATAGCAGGGATAAAATTAGTCCTGGAGAAATGAATAAATTTGCTTTTGAGAAAAAGGAGGATATCATCTAAGTTTTCAAGCTTGCTGGTTTAATGCCATTTCTATTTTATCTGATCTTGCAAATCTGAGTAGAATTTGATCAAATTAACCTTTGGATAAGAGACTATCAGGAAACTTCATCAGTTAGATTAGGAACTTGAAAAAAATATCCCAGGAGAGGACAATGAAGAGTTTCATATTGTGTTAAGGAAACATGTTATGTGTTGAGTCTGACACAGAATAAATGTTACCTTTACAAAGGAATCCAAAAATTTTACTTGCAATTCCTACTCAAAGATATTTTTATGAAAGTTGCCTTCTGAATTCCTTATTTTTTCCTATAAGTCAATGTTTCTCAATCTTGACAACTTTAAGATGTGTGGATTTCAACTCTCAGAATTCCCCAGAATGCTGGCTGTGGAGTTCTCGAAGTTAAAATCTGTAGATCCTAAAATCATCAGGGTTAAGCAACACTCCTATAAGTGTGGGGTTGATTCTTTGGCCCTGTTTTTAGTCTGCCTTGGCTAAATGAATAAGCAAACAACTAGAACTTAAAAGAATTATCATATGATTAAACTTAGTAATGCCTGAATTACTGTGTTTATAAAATTGTGAACTTTATTTTATATTTTAATTGTTATATTGCAGTGGTGTTGCTTTTACTACCTTGAGATGGTTTAGTCTGAAAAAACCGATGAAACATCGGGTTAACATGCTTACAGCATGTGAGCAGTGGGGTAAAGCATGCATGTGTACACCAGTCACATGAACGATGGACACGCTTGCCTACTTTTTGCCCAAAACCACCCCCCTTCCTCCTGCCGGTCCACAAAGCTGAAAAAGTTGTGAAACTCTATCTTGGATTGTTTCCAAGACTCTGCTAAAAGATCCCATTGGTGGAAAATATTGCCTAAAAATAAAAATTTAAGTATTCAAATGTGTTTCAATACTTTATAAAATTCCCCGGGCAATCTATTAGGGCCAAAATATTTTCCATTTTGAACAGTATCGAAAATCTTGAAAATTTCTGAAATGGAAATAGGAGATTCTATATATTAGATATGTTCGAGAGTCAGTTCAGAGAATGTTAATCTATTTAGAAATTGATTAATTTTTATTGGTGGTGTTTGGAAGTTGATTCACCACAACTGGACTTTTGTTTTTTGGTTCAAAGCATTTCACTGCTTATCCAAGTAGATTCAAACAAAAAAAAAATCAAAGTCCAGTTACCATGACTCAATTTCCAGAAAACAACACTACCTGGATGACTGAGAACCTTCAATTTATTGGGGATAGCTCATTTGAAGAATATAATTGCTGAAAAAAAATTAAAATTGTTCACATACCTTTGGTTTTGATCACAATTTGATCATTGCTAGTTTTTTTTTATAAAAAAAGTTTTATTTTCAATATAACAAATATATAACAGAAAAAAGGTTCTATCATACATATAATATGTTAAGACATTGAAAATAACAATAAATTTTTTCCCCCTCCTCATCTTTTTCTTCTTCCTTTTTCTCTCGTATAAAATATAATATGTATACCTTTCCCCCCTTTTTTCCCCACAAA
>JANHFO010007797.1:4786-16102 GCA_032468095.1 Pareas carinatus
CTTCCAGGGCTCCAAATTCTCCACGCAAGCGCTCCCAAAATACTTTACAGCTGAGTGAAAAGAGCGGGAATTCGGAACCCTGCAGGTTTCAGCCAGCTGATCTCTCTGCAGCCCTGACTTCCGCAGAGCGATCGGCTGGCTGAAACCTACAGGGTTCCAAATTCTCACTCTTTTCAATCAGCTGTAAAGTGCTTTGGGAGCACTTGCGTGGAGAATTCGGAGCCCTGGAAGCAGCTCAGCCGCGCCTGCCTCGATGCTCTCCTGTATGGAAGTTATTCTGCATGAAGTAAGGAGCAGCTGTGGATAGCAGGGAGGGGGGAATCTACCATGTTTCCCGGTAAATAAGGCATCCCCTGAAAATAAGACCTAAGGATCCTTTCGGAGCAAAAATTAATATAAGACAGTGTCTTGTTTTTGGGGAAACACGGTAGTATTTTAATAGTAGAAATATACTCTTATATTACAATTCCCTTTTAATGTTACGATTCGTAACTTTTAAAAAATTATGTGAAAAACCTTTTTCCAGTTGTATAGTGGACCAGAAAGTTTTGTTGTTATTTAATAAACATTTTAGGGTTCTGTTTAGTATCAGATGATAAGCCTCAGTTCGTAATATAGGATTCTTGTGGTGCCATTCACTCTTATTTTTCTGTCAGAATAAGGTCAACATTAAGAATATCTCATGTGAGTGATTTAGGAAATTGGAAGCTAACACTGATGCTTTAATAGTTAGATCATGTGGTTAATAATAACATTGTATATCGTCATAAACTGTCCTTGCTTACAATTTATTATCCATGCATGCCTAATCTTTAACCTTATCAGCTCAAATATAGACGAGAAAATAAAAATTTCTTGGCTCATTAAGGATTTCCTATACAGTCATGGTCTTATGAACTTTCTGAGTTCTGCTGCATTGCGAAAGAAACGTGAAATATTTTTTAAAAATGTTTTTAATTATTTGTAATATAATCTATATATGTATGTAATCATGTAATATTGTAATATTAATATGCTATGAGCCGCCCTGAGTCCTTGGAGAGGGGCGACATACAAATATGAATAATAAATAAATAAATAATGAAAGTTGTAATGATAACTCTAGAGCAGAATGTCGAACTCAATTTCATTGAGGCCCACCACTGCCGCAGGTTGCCCCCACTGCCACGCTCCCCCCTCGCCTCAAGGGAGCACCCAGCTCGCCTCCTTGGTGGCCCCATGGGCCGGATCTGGCCCGTGGGCCTTAAGTTTGACACCCCTGCACTAGAGTATCTTAGAAATGTAAATAAGGCCTAGAGTTAAGTTGATTCCTGTTCTTTTCATCCCTACTAGTTTTTGGGGGGGTTATAAAAATAGTTTACCATTTTCCCTTCTTCTAGGATTTTTTACACCATAGTCTACTTATGAATAATTTAAAGAAAAAAATAGCTAAGCACAGCATCATTGGATCTTTAATATACTATAAAGTTTGCCCCAAAAGGTCTAATTCTTCTAATAAAAATATAGGCATTGCTCTAAAATTTATTAATGATTCCTTTGCGAACAAAGGAATACTGACAATATTCCCCCTTTGAAATCATTATTTTCCTATTGAAAAATTGAGCTAAAAGGGTAACTCTCACTGCTGCTTGCTATTTTTTAATTTATTCTGAGTAAAGTGCTGTATGTTTCTATAATTCATCAGATAGATATTAGTTCAAAATATATGATTTTTATAAACAATAAGAGTTTTTGAGGGTGAAGACTTGTTTCTCATTTAGCCTAATTAAAATAACATTTCTATGTTCATTTATTTTGTTGTGGATTATGTAATTAATTTAGATCAGGTTATACTTGCCACTTTTGGAAGTATCTGAAATAATGTCTTGAAACAAGCAGACTATTTGATTAACTCTTCTTAATTTTAGGAATGCTTAACTAGCGAATATAGAAGTGTTTGGCTTCTGTTTAGATCTTTACTGGTTTGTAACATACCCTACAAAGTCACACTGTCATTTAGAATTCTAACAAAGCTTATCTTGACAACAAATAATTGAATGCTTTTATGCTGTATATTTATTTTACATTATAAATTTGCTACGCGGAAGATTTCTTATTGTTTCTTATTTTTCTTCTAATGAAAAAATGATAATCTTTTTTTTCTTTATATGCAAAAGGAATTTTTTCTCTATTCCTTAGAATATAAATCTCTTAACTTTGCAAAATTGATTTGTTGCACAAGGGAACAAATTCATCCATTCAGATTACCAAAAGGTCAGAAAAAAATAGAAGATTGTTATTCAGTGTTCATATGAGAAGACTAACATTGAGAAGATCTAACACAAATATTAACATATTGAATTATAACAATTCCTTTATTCACAGAGGATTTCATACCATAGATATCAAGGTATTATGGCAGCACTGATTAAAAGAGAATGAAAGTTGGAAAAAAGCCAATTTCTAGATTGTGTGTGAAACCATGAGAGAATTACTGTGCACACAGATACCCTGTCAGCATCCCAAATTAATTCCATAGCAGAGGAGTGTACAGGGAGTAAAAGTTTGTGTAATTTGTACAATTTCTTGCACCCATATTTTGTAAATACTGTTTTTTAAAGTTCAATGTTAAATTTTTATGTTTTCTGTACACCGCCCTGAGTCCTTCGGGAGAAGGGCGGTATATAAATCTAAATAAATAAATAAATTTCAGCGAGAGGCAAAACTGTAAATAGGTCTTATTTTCGGAGGATGTCTTACTTTCGAGGAAACAGGGTAGTAGTAGTTAAGTAGTCCAAGACTGGAAGATGTAGCGAGACTTGCCCCACAGAATTGCCAAGAGTCAGACACAGTTGAATGCAAAACATCAATCCCAAAGTGCTATGTGGAATAGGCAAATTGCTTAGAATAAATCACTTTTTAAACTCTTTTTTGCTGGACTTATTCCTTTGCGTCTGGGTTTTGCAGAATTAGTCACCAGTATTTGAAAAATCCATAATGGTAATGGTCATTCCTTCCCTTCCTTATTTGTCCAGGAATTGTCTTTATAGTATCATGATAACAGCTGTTTAAAGATCTCTCTTATGAAAATGAGTGAGATATTAATCCTGAATTTTTTTAAAAAAATCCTAAGTAATAATCTTGTGCAGAGTATGTTTTGATTATGTTTATCTATTATTCCTTTTACAATTCTGTTTACTGTGCAGTAAATCTTGTAACCAAGGAAAAGAAATGCATAAAGAAAAGATAACCCAACCATAAAAACTTGCATACCTTGTAGTGCATATAGCTATGGAGGAAATAACTTGGACCACAGCCAGTTAAATAAGTGTGGTGAAACACATTATAAACAAGTCATTTACAACTGCCAGTCTTAAAACCAATTGTTGAAAGTTTAACCAATGTTTTGCTATTAAGTTTTTGAAACTTCACACCTATTGCTGCCTACACTGTTTGATTATAAGAGGTTAAGGAGTATGTAAATAAAAGCATTGCCAGGGAAAGGTAATAAAATTTTCAGTAGTTAATATTATATCTACTCAGAACTTTGGTATGTGTAACTTTATTGCTAAATAGGCTGATAATTGTAGATGAAATAGGTTGCTTTATCATAACTGTCATTAGGTGACAGTACTGTAATATGTATATTGGACACTTTCTTTCATAGTGGCTTTGACTTTTTTAAGTACAGTTTCTCTATTGTGTTTTCCAAAACTCTAAGAATGACAAGTTGCATAAACAAGCAAGTATAAAAATAGACTAGCATTATACAGGTAGTCCTTGACTTACAACCACAATTGACCCAGAATTTAAATTAAGTGAAATATTTGTTCAGTCTCTTGGTCTCATATCTTGACATGTACCTAGGATTTTTGGTTTTGAATGTAGTTATCTATGTAACATGGCTTTTCCTATTTAGTCAAAAAAGAGAGGTCTGAGTGTTGAAGAGAAGAGAACTCGGATGATGGAAATCTTTTTTGAAACAGTAAGTAATATTTGTTACTGCTTTCTATTATTTTGGACTGAGAGTCTGATTTGAAAATATTCAGTTGCCAAGGTCAGTGGTCCTTGTAAATCTGACAATTTACCTTTGATAAATCACCTTTTAATGTAAGATGTTCCAAATTATCTAAAAGAAATGTGTAGTGTTTTAGATATTTTGGTCTTAATTTGAGGAAATTATACTATATTCAATATAGATAAAAAATACTTGAATCAGGAACTATAGATATTAAAGACTTCCTAACTTGTTAGTTTTTTTGTATCATGAATAGTGAAACAAAGAAGCTGCATGAATGAATAAACATCTTTTAAATTTGGAACATTATCATATTTTGTGTGTTGAGCACTGAGTCATATAATATTTCAGTGCTATAAAGAAAAATATTTTGCATGTTAATAGAGTTGGACTTTTTTTTTTGTATTATATTTTGAATTGCATATGAAATTTGTAAAGTCTATAAAACTATTTGGCTGTGGAATGCTGAACAAAAGAATTTCATTTGATTTAGTGCTTTCCAAATTTAAAAATGAAGCAAACTAAATGTTTTTACTTTCATGAATATTTGAATATTATTGTCTATATTGGGTGATTTTTAAACGTATTCCTTTACATGATCCTGTTACAATAGTTTCATCTAATTTTATACCAGGAAAGAATAATTCTAGGTCAGTTGCGAAACACACATTAGCAGTTATTGATATCACTAAAAATGTTTATGACAAAGAAATACAGTAACTAGTATTCAATAAATAGTGGGATGCAATTACTTTAGAAGCAGAGAAATGCATGTATCTTCGGGTGAAAGTGACTTTGAAGAAATTAAGTAATCAGATAGATGACTCTTTAATTCTTATCAGAAAATGTCTTGTAATATTCTGGTGATATTATTTTTAACATAGTTTTGATTCTTTAACTCTTGCAATGCATGAGAGAGAAAAATTCTCATTACAAGTTCAGTAATTTTTCTGTCCTTTCCTATAATAGGACATATTACAAAACATACATTTTACATTGTAGTTTGAAGATTTTTTTACCTTCTTCTCATTCCTGTATTTAGTAGCAGAATCTAGAGCAGCAGAGCTAGATTTAAGAAGTCTATAATTTCAGCATAACAAAAAACTAGAGAACAAAATGCAGATTTGTCTGTGATAGTAAAACTAATTAAGTAGTTATTTTAGTTTACTGGATATTTTATGTTTGACAGAAAGACACAGATTAGTATTTATATGAGGTCAGAGTACAATAGGAAATTATGGATTAGGATTTTAACCAAGTACTTCTACTGACTGAAGGTGAAAATAAGATGTTTTATATAAATTTAAAATTAATTGTTATCTTGAAATGAGAAGTTATCATAACAAAATAATAAGTGTGCTGCATGTTTTGTATTTTTATTACTATATTAATATGTTTTTTTCTTCTCACTTTTTTTGGTAACAGAAAGATGTATTCCAGTTAAAGGATATTGAGAAAATTGCTTCAAAAGAGAAAGGAATAAGTGAGTACCTAGCCTTGATTGTTTCTAAGCTTGAGTAATAATTACAATTGAGGGGTTTTTGTTTTTTCCAAAGATGTCATGCTCTTATTCTCTTAAGTCTGAAAATAGGATCTAACTCTGTTTGTTTCTTTGAATACTAATTCTTCCTATTTTCTTCACAAGAGATGAGTTGGGCTGAGAGAAAGTGACTAACCCAAAGTCACTCAGCTGTCTTTCATGTCTAAGGTGGAACTAGAATTTATACTCTCTGTTTCTAGCCTGGTGCCTTAACCACTAACCAAACTGGCTCTATGTAAGAAATTATTATAATTAACTGCATAGTCAGCCAGATGTTTAAACTCAGTTTGGCATTTTTAGCCACCTATCAAGATGTTCCCAAGGACCTGAGACAGGCAGATGTTTTTATTTGATGTTAAAGATATGACCTCAAGACGAAAGCTGTTTCAAGTAAAGCTGCCTTTTTTACTGACTGATGATGATTTTGTCAGTGCTGCTGATGTTCAAGTGGTGCTCCAGATGTTCTGGGATTGCATCCAAGGCACCTATTCCTATTGATAATATATCTTTGCTTTTTTGCCAGGCATTCGAATTCTATTTTCAGGTCTTTGTAGTTTGTGATTTTCTCTAGTTCTTTCTCTTCTATTCTTCTGTCACCAGGTATTATCACATCCACTATCCAGACTCATTTTTACATACACAACAATGCAAATTACAGCTGCCAGTTCTTTATCTTATGCTAGTCTTCATACACATCAACTTTGTCCCAAGAGCCTAGGATGTTATAATGAACTAACTTCTGATACCCATGTCTGCTACAGGGATTTTTTGCACCATTCCCGCGTCACCTCGGCCTCTGCTTTTTTTCCTCCTCGTCCCCGGGCGCAGCAGTGGTGGGCTTCGCCGGATTCCCCCCCCCTTTTACGGCGTTCAGATAGTTGATTGCCGGCAGCTTTTCCTTGAAGGAGGCTTCGGCCGCCGTGCAGCAGTGGTGGGCCTTGCTGGATTCCCCACACACATGCACACACTTTTGGACCGAGCGAGAACGCAATTCCCATTTTCATTTTTTAAAAATTAAAATACTTTATTGCTTACAAATTTAAAAACATTTATATACATAAATACATGCATACATACATTTTTCCTTCAATTCTTATCATTGAGAGGTCATTCATAATTCTATCTCTTCTATATACGTCCTTTAACTACTACTTTAATATTTGTGTTTTGTTTTGTTTTTTAAATGATTTTGTCACTTTAGTTTCAAATCCATCGATCATCAGCATTTCTATAATAATTGTCCAAGTTGGAACTCATCCTTTCTTTTCAAACAGCTGTATGATCTTTAGATCTTACGAAACCAAAGATGCACATATCCTATATATATTAACTTATTTTGCAGATTGTATATAATATTTTAACTATGTTATCTAATACGTATTTTTTATTTTTGGCCTGACTTCGGAAACCCAAGTTATTTTTCAGTATTCACATTCATTTTTTCTTAATTTGACTGCATATGTTAAAAAGTGCTTGATCTCAAGAAATGGGAAGGATAAATCCAAGGAAAAATCAACTAGTTCATAGGAGTACATCATGTTAGATACAGTAATGGGAAAGATGATATAAAACCAATGTTTTTTCAGGGTGATTTTAGAAAACTAATAATAATGGACTGGGAAGAATTTGAAATTCTTCTGAATATGTGCTAAAGGATTCTTTGGATATTTATTCCATGTACTAACAAATAGAATTTCCCTACTGGTATTCTGTTGTTCTGTTACAAATCTAGTTTCTTACAAGAAAAAGTTGTGTAAATTAATATTTTTTGGCATTTTCTCATGGGTTATTTTAATGGAACTCTGTGTGTTGGTTTGCTATATGCCAAAGTAAGCCTAATTTGTCATCTGCTATTTTGTGGTAATTTGCAAGGTTTTCAGGAATTGTTGAAAAATTCTCAAAGGACATTCTGAATTCTTATTATGTTTTGTGATGTTTTAATGAATAATTAGTTTTTCCTAATCTATATAAGCTTTCAAAATAATAATTATGATTATTTCCTTGACAGCGACTATGTCTGTGAAAGATATCTTACAGAGCTTAGTTGATGATGGTATGGTAGACACTGATAAGATTGGAACATCAAATTATTTTTGGTCTTTCCCAAGTAAAGCATTGCACACAAGAAAGCATAAACTGGAAGAACTGCAGAATCAGGTAATTCTACTTGCCTCCTGTTAGGCAAATGCAGTGATCACTAAAATACAATATTTCCAAATAAGTATTTTCTCATTTAATTTAATTAACTGTATCTTCATTATGTATAAGCATTTTTATTATTTTAAATATTTTACCCTTTGTATTATTTGAACTTATTAGTGTTTTGTCTCAAATATTTACAATTATTAGTGCAGAGTTTTTCAGTGATTTTAAGTCATATATAAGCTCGTGATTAGGTTTTAGACATTCATAAAAGCTGTTCTTTTAATAGTAGGCAAAATACTCACAGTTACTTTGTAACAGTAATGTTTGGAAGGATTTAAATTTGGTTTACACATTATATATATATTATTTTCTTTTTTAAGTTTATTTATTTACTAGCATTTTGTACCCATGCTCTGCCACAGGTTTTGTATAATTCTGCATCCTTCCCGCTCTCTCTTTCTCCTCCTTTCTCTCTCTCCCTCTTTTACCCTCTCTGAAACAACTAGAGACAGGGACAGTTTTTTTCTTCGTGCCATCACTGCTAAATACCTAATTGAATAACTTTATTGTTATTGTACGAGTATACACAGCATACACATACGATAAAATTCACATAACACCCAGAGATCAGATCCAACACACACCCATACATGACAATCCCCAAACGCACTGCACCCGCCAAATCTCCCCCTCCCTATAAACACCCAAGCATCCACATAACAGGCCAAGTAATACTATCCAACAGTTCGCTGATGGTGGTCCTTTCTCACAGTACTGTCTAATGTCTATTAACCCAAGCAGTGTGACTATAGTATTCTTATTATTATTATCCTCTTTATTTCCCCTTTTATTGGTATGATTATTATTATGGTTCATTACATAGTCAGACAGATATTCAGATATTCAGTTTGGCATTTTTTGTCTACCTGTTGAGTCCTTTCCAAGAATGTGGGATAGGCAGATTTGGATGTTTGATGGTGTTGCAGATATCGTCACAGGATGGCAGCTGTTCTGAGTAAAACGATTGATAGTGAATTTGTCAGTGCTGATGGTGTTCAAGTAGTGCTAGAGTTTCACCCAAGGCGCCTATTTCTATTGGGACTTTGCTTCTTCTGCCACAGTCCTTCTATTTCTATTTGCAGATCTTTGATCTTTGTGATCTTCAGTTCTTTCTCTTCTCTTCTGCTGTCTTCATGTACTGCCATGTCCATTATCCAGACTTTTTGTCTTTCTTATTGACAATTGTTAAGTGTGGGGTGTTGTGTGGCAGATGCTTGTCTATGTGAATTCTAAAGTCCCAGAGCAATTTAGCTTCTTCATTTTCTATGACTTTCTCTATTTTATGGTCCCATCAGTTCTTGCTTGCAGACAAATATTTCTTGCAGGTCTTGTTACTATCTGTTTTTCCTATTTTTTAAATGTATTGGCCATGTAATAATTTGTCTTACCATGCCTCCATTCTGTCCTTCATTTGGTCTTTCTTGTAGACCAGTTTGGTCTCTCCAGTAATCAGAAAGACCAAATGACCAGCTGTTAGATTATACTATGTATAATACTACTTTTAAGACATACCTAGTCCCCTTTGATAATCCTGGAGAAATAAAAGTGGTGGTTTGGATGTAGCTTGCTGCTTTATTAAGAATGCTGATCACAGAAAAAAAGGCAAAATAAAATAATGAGATGATGGAGAATTCATCTTTCCATGCATGAATGTTCTATCTGTGTGGATTTCTGTGTAATGTATCACTTATTGGTTAGACTGATATTTGAATTGTTATCATCTACTTCCTATCTCAGTTCAGTTCTCTTTCTCATTTGAAGTCTTTCCTTTTCAAATTAGGTACTAATCTCACATTTTCTTTCTCCATAATGGAAGAGAACATATTGCAGGTTCTTAGATAAGTAACGGGATTTCCTAACATCATTTTATTTCCTAAATAATATATATATATATATTTTCACATAAGCATCAACCTGAGAAATGCTTTCTAAAAAAATTGTATTTCTATCTGTGTTTTTCTCTCCACATATTTTTACATTGTATAATACTGTTAGCCAACAAAAAGAAGCTACCCTTCCATAGTCTTCCAGTAAATGGATATTTTGTTATGGTTAATCATAATAGCCATCTGGTGAACAAGCGTATCATAGAAATCTAAGCCTAAATGTTGTTTCTTAAAATGAAATTGAAAAAATTGAATATTGAAAATAAATATTAGTGTTTATATAACCTGAGGTTTCTTTTTCCTTTTTCTTTAGCTCTCAGAATATTGTCAGAAGAAAAAGAATTTAGAAGAAAGCATCAAACAATCAAAAATTGGGCGGCAAGATACTGTAAGTTTTATTTCAAAACACTGATTAGCCATTAATCCAGCCCCACTTGCCTTGTGTAATTTTGTGTGGCGGCTGAAAGTTCCTAAAAAATTATTGTATGACAATATCATCAAATCTTGTGGAGCCTTCTGAGAATGTTAAAAAAAATCTGGTGGGGTGAATACCATGGCACCCCTATTTTGCCATGCCTTAGAACAGAGGTTTGCAACCTATTTCAAGCTGCAGACCCAAAACGTGTTGCTACATGGTGGACCTCATTCCCACAATTTCAACTAATTACTAATCGAAAATTCATGTATATTACCTTCCCCAAATTTTTCTTGCCCTGTCTGCAGATTTCCTGGCATCTTGCCACAGACCCCAGCTTGAAAACCTCTGCCTTAGAAATATTCAAACAGAATTCCAATTTGAAAATATGATACTGCTTAGGATGAAAGTATGGGTTTGAGGGTAATTGGCAGCTGTAGAATGCAGGGTTGTCCATGTTACCTAAAACACAGCTCTATAATAATACTAATATTATATGCTATATGAGGGGTGTTTCTTTGAAATTCTAATTCTAAATATATTTTAGAAATCATTTCTAAATCCTTTTATAATTTGTTATACTTCCCTTTAAAGTATTCAAACCATATTGCATTATCAACATGGATTTATAAGGACTGTAACTAGAGATGCATTCTAATAATCTGCGCATGCTTGAACCATATTGCCAAAAATACACATGCTTTTGCACTTAGCCCTGAAATATATATTTAACAGATAGTATAAATTGCTGCCTCTGTAGTTTTTGACTGTGAGGGATGCAATATCCAGTTTGGTGACTGTGTGTCTAAACTTTTAGCTAGCCTGTTAAAACACTACATTGCCCGTGGTATACCATTGTGGAGGTAGTCTATGTTTCATTCCCCTTCATATACTTCATACTTCATAGTTCAAGAAAGTCCCCACACAAAATATAGTTCAAGAATGTCCCCTCAGGAAATTTCAAAGAACCTAGGATGATCTCACTGCAGCCTCACCAGAAACAGTTAGATAGTTAGCTTCCATCGATATTGAATTATAACATCTATCCCATTGAAATTCCATTTCATATTATGATGATTTTCTTATGATTTTATCTTAATATGGAATTTTTTATGAGGCAAGGCATTGCTGATGAAAGCTAATAAGCTAAAAATGGCCATCTGAGAATTCCTTTATTTCTTGGTCAGCTTGATCTTTGGCGAGCCCGGGATAGGGGATGTTCCTCTATCCTGGTGCTATTAGACCTCTCAGCGGCTTTCGATACCATCGACCA
>JANHFO010007798.1:0-10960 GCA_032468095.1 Pareas carinatus
TCTATCTATCTATCTATCTATCTATCTATCTACCTACCTACCTACCTACCTACCTACCTACCTACCTACCTACCTATTCATCCCTCCATCCCTCCATCTATCTATCTAACATACACAAATCACATCTCTTAAGCAATACAACTGATGCTGAGAATGGAAGCAGAGCTGTTTCAGAATAAACACCAATCAGAAATAGGGGGAATCTGGCAAAGAATGATGAGTTACTTAAGGTGATTGGATGGAAAATCTATCAGTTTGTCAACAAAGTGTTTCTTTCCAATGCCTTGCTGTTTAAACTTGGCACCCTATTTAGTATTAATTATGTATCAATGTGCCAACCATCAAATAGTCTTCCTTTTTTTCCTAGCACCGAAATTTGTATCCTCCAAGTAAAAAAAACCCCAGCTTTCATTCGTAATCATAGATGCTATTTTAATTTTATATCTTCCTTCGTAAAAGAAAATTAATGATGAATAAGGTAGTCTATCATAGTATCTTTTTTTGGAGTGGTGGTGATTTACTGATGTACATCTTTATAAAACTGTAAGATCAATAATGAGGAATTTGCTTTGTTTCTTTAAATCTTACCTTTTATATTTGCATCCTATTTTATATACTAATCATGAAAGACTGCAGGTAATACTCCTATGACATAGATCCTTTCTTTAAAGATTACATATACGGTGATTCCATTTTCACAGTATTTTTTCACCATTATTTGGGCTTAACAGGAATCTGTTGTCAGAACAACTATCTTAGAATGGTGATTACTTTTCCAAAGGATTATGACTATTTGGATAATTAGTTAAATAAGATACAGCACTAAAGAGATCTTTGATCTGCTACATCAGGGTACTGTTTGTGCTGTGTTCCAATTACCAGCTTCTGAGATTGTATTCATCAAAACTCCTTTGGATATTCTTTTTGTAACACATCACAGTAATTTTAAAACTGCTATAAGAAATGATATATTCTGCAGTCATTACACAAATTGAAAATAGTATATTGTCTATTCATTTTCTTTGTAGATATAAATAACAATCTCTTCAGCTGAATATATAGTACATGCAAAGAAACATTGATATGATCAGATTACATAACATTGATCCAAACTCTTTAACTACTATAGTACATGATAAAATAGTTCTCCTCTCTTCAAGATGTAGAATCCAGCTGAAAGTATTAATGAAGACTGTTTGGGCATTGGTAAACAGCACTGTAAATGAAAACTATAGAATTTAAGAGATGAAGGGCAAGCTGCAAAAGACTTCCCACAAACTTCAAAACTCTATGCTGTTTCCAGTCAAGCTTATTGCTGTCCTTTTTGGTTCTGTTACATGAAATGTTCACTTTTGACTAATGGTAGAGCTGGTTCTGAAAAGCTATCAATAAAGTATCTTGTTTGAAGCTAAGAATAAATAATGTGGGTTTTCTTTTTTAGTGCCTAGTGGGTAATTTTTGTAGCTGCAGTAATGATCATCTTAAAAGATTTCCACTTGGCCTACTTTTATGGCAATTATTAGTAGGCTGTGTTATAGATATTCCATTCCTTCATATAAAAAGATAGCTTCTTTTGAACTAAAGTGTCCATGTTTCCCCAAAACTTAGTTATATAGAGACACCTAGTGGTATATATTATTTTAAATATATAGTCATGAATTCTTTCTGCCTTATTTTTTACAAGCTTTATGTTTTATTTATGAGACATGGGGGTACTGTAGCAGAGCAGAGTGATAGAAAAATTCTCCATCTTTCAATAATTCTAAAATGGCCTGGAAATTAAACATGCTGCTATCTGTATATACCTTAGCAGGAAACTATCCACAGCAGGTAAGCAACATAAAAGAGCCTTGTTAACTGTTCAACCAGATGTGGAGAGGATGATTTCTTTCAAATGTGTACAGTAGCAAAAGAAATAGGCTATCAGCATCCAGTAAAGCGGCTACATATAACAATAAAGATTAATGTGCAGAGTATGCATTTCTCTCCACCTACATATCATATACAGAGAACTAGATGTTTCTTTGACGTAAGTTGTGTGAACATTGGAGATGTAGGTCTGTGTAACCTCAGAAGTGAACTTTAATTGTATACTTAGTTCTACATCTCTTCCTAGAATTACACAGATTGTTTGTTTATATCATACCTTTATTATTTTAAAGAATAACTCAAGGCAATAAACATGCCTAATAGATCCTGTTTCTTCTATTTTCCCTATAACAAAAACCCTGTGAGGTGGGTTGGACTGAGAATGGCTGACTATGTCACCCAGGCAGCTTTCATGTCTAAGAGGAGGACTAGAATTCACAGTCTCCTGTTTTCTAGGACAAACTGATAAGTCATAAAGTTCCAAAGTAAAAAAAGCTGTAGGAGTTTTTTGAGCCCCGGTTTCCAAAAAGGGGAGCATTAGTTAAGAAAGGAGGACAATTCATATTAGTAATGGACAAGTATATAGAATTGCTGTTGTTTTTTAATTAATTTATTTATTTAGATCTGGGATGCAAGTGTGTTTTATTTTACTGGCTATGCTAAGAAACAGTAAATATTTTCCATTTCACTCAGAATTGTACTTAACATTCAGTATTTTCATTGAACATGTAATTATTAAATTCCCTGAGAAATCATTCTAAAAACATACATAAATCTGCCTTATACATACTTACATACATACATTTCTACACTATGCTGTTTTCAAATATATATATTTTAGTTCTCACAAAAATAAATGTGGAATTGTGTGGAATTGTGTGAAATTATCACTGCAGAAGAATTGTTGGATTCTTCTTCTTGCAGCGATCCATATTGTGGCAAACCTTTTTGTATTTTTTTTTGTAAATTTCCATGTAAATGTGTGCGGTAATTCTTTAACATTGATTTCACTTTCTCCAGGGGAAGAGATTCCCACATGAAATAGAGAGTTCTCTGTGCTAAAAAATCTTCAGAGGCTGGAGATTCAACTATCAGAGATAATGAGGAGATGGACTTAATGACCACTAACATGCCTTCCAACAGAGTCATTATATGATAACTACTAAAATGTATTCATTCATGAATGGATGCCATCAAGCTGGGTTCAAAATTGGTTTTGGAGAAACAGAATGACTTCCTCTAAGTCTAGAGAAGTAAACTGGGATTAAGAGAGGGGTTTTGCTGGGAAAAAGAGAGGTGTTACTTTTTAAATTTTCTCTCTCTATCATGTTTCTTAATGTTTGTTCTCCAATGATACTCAACCTTCCAGAGAGGAGGGGGGGAGGAGGGGGTGGATTTAATTAAAATAAAGCTAAATGGTGGATGATTTTCTCTAGCTCAGATGAAAAGCTATTTGATGTCATACACGTAACTTGAATTGTAGCTTGTGCATGGAGCCTAAGTCTAAAGAGAACCAGATAAAGTCCATCCTCAGTCATGGAAACTCACCAAGTAACTGGGTTAGTTACTCTCTTTCAAGATAGCTCACTACACAGATTTTCTATTGTATGATTAAAAAAGAAAAAAGATTCCTGCATAAAATGCTTTGAACTCTTGTAAAAAATATGGGATATTAATCAAATTAATAAACTAAGATCACTGGTTTAGAAAGTACTGCTCTGCAGAAGCTTGGATCCAGTCCCTTGCACTTTTAAGTAAGTTGAATCAATAGTTTGCCACATTTCAGATAGCTCTTCACATGTATGGGCGGTGTTCTATTCTCTTATGTTTTTGTTTCAACCTTGACAAGTGCAGAGACTATTCAAATATTTACTTATGATAAACTGCTTCGTCTTCCATTTTACCTGTTTAATATTCCGTTATCTCATTATCCTTATTTCCTGCTCTATAAATCCTTTGTGTTCATGTTTGTGTTCAGAAGATGTTTATGAAAGCAAAAAAACAGTTCCCATTCTGCCCTTCTAGCAAATGTTCTTCCTGTGACCTGGAACTTTAAGTGGCAATACAATCAAGTAAACACTTTCTGTTGTGGAAAGGCCGTTTTGCATAAATATACAGGTCAAATAACATACTGCTTTATGGATTGACAACTCTATTCAATTTCCAATTCCCCCCCCCCAAAAAAAATATCTAGTTTATAAACATGTTGGAGGCAGGAATGGGGGCATCCCAAACAGTAATCATAAGTTGTAATTCCAGAATACTAAATGATTCAAAATATAGAGACAAAATTTTTTCATATATGTTATATTCACTTTATGAAGTTGATTTTTCTCCCTTTTCCATCTTCATTTCATCATATTTCATGTTATTTGCTTGATCTTATCACCTTACAGCAGAACAGTGCTATTATGCGCACAGCTTTCTGTAACTCAGATTTATCTGGATCTGTGCTACAGATATCCTGCTTTTATTGGAAAAAGGGAAAAGAGAAAGATATTGCTCTGACATCTTGCAAAGAATTCTTTATGGTCTACAGGACTGTAGCAGAGAAGTAGATAAGGAAGTAACAAGCATCAGTCTATTCAGGAACCACTTACTGTGGAACTTCCTAGACTCTTTGCCTTGCTTGACTCTTTAGTATTATTAATTATTTTTAAATCAGTTTTCCTAGGTTTTAGAAGTAGCTTGCCTGATTTGAGATACCTTACATTCCAACTCATTCTCTGCCCCTTTCGTGCTTATATTCGAAAGGACATTCACCTCGAGTTCTATGCCAGGCCTCACACACATAAGCACACTTACAAATTGGACTACAACCATAATAGTTTGTGACTCATGATATAGATTTTGTGAATAAGCAGTTCCTCACAGCATCCATTTTGTGAAAGTGCTGAAACAAAATTTCCAAAAAATATCCACCAATCCAAAAAGTCAAAAGGAGAAAAGAAAGGATGGATTTCAGCACAGTCTAGATATTAGCACAGGAAATGAAATAGTGTAGTGTAAAGTGTGTATGTGTCACACTATGCTAGCCTTGGCTAGGTTAAACTATACAGGTAATCCTTACTTAATGATTTGCTTGGCAGAATTGAAGTCATAAGTCCATTGTGGTCACATGATTAGCTTAATTATCACAACTGGGATTAGTAACTCTAATGCAATCCTTAAGTGAAACATCATGTGACCACAATGGACTTATGACTTCAATTCTGCCATAGTCAATAAGAGAATCACCTCAGGCCAGTAAGTGCAATATCATGTGATTACAACTTGTGATTTTACTGCTAGCTTCCCGTTGATTTTGCTTGTTAGAAGTTGACTGTGAAGTGTGAAAATGGCAATCAAATGACTGTGGGATGCTGTGACAATTGAAAATGCATTCTAGTCTTGATCATGTGATACTCCAGTGATTGAACGTTCAAAAATTGGCCATAAAGTTATTTTTTCAGAACTGCTGTAACTTCAAATGGTTGTTAAAAAGAGTAGTTATAAAGTGACAACTAGTTGTATATAGGCTTGGTTGGTGGGTTTATACCATATCTCTCTATTCTGATAGGTGACTAACAAAACAAAAAGATATATTTAAAAATTGAACCATTTAAACGGAGAAGGTCAACCTGTTGTTCTCTGTTATTCTGTTATTCAGTGTTTGTCAATTAATATCTACCTTGGTGAAGGCGCGTTGATATTTGTTTTAAAAATGTAGAATATAGGCTAACTAAAATACCCATTGGAGTGGATTCTATAACCAAGAAACCCTACAAGAGAAGACCTTATCTCTTTTGACAGAAAAATAGGTCTCTGACAGTATGACATCACCCTAAGCTATTTAGGAATTAATTGTATCAGTACTGTGTGATGTTTCTTTGCTTTTTTAAAAGAAGAAAAGCCTACTCTTAGTACTTCCATTAAAAGTTTGAAAAAGTTTAAAGAAAATAAACTTTACCTTTTGAAGTAGCAGTGAAATTTGACACATCTAAAAAGTGTCAAAAGGGAGCAAAAGTGTAACAAAGGGAGCAATTAAACTTAATTTTAGAATTCAACATTAATATCATTGTTCCAGTAAGTATCAATTTATTACCCCAATTTACATTTGGGGTAGAAACCTATTATATCATTTAACATTTTGACTTAAAGCTGTGCAACAGGCTTTTCTATCCCTTCTAATTTACGCCACACATCTCCCCCAAATTGTATGGAAAAGGGCATTAGAATAGAAGGTCAAGAGATCAGTATTGATCAGGAACTTAATATTAATTCAGAATTCTGAAAATACCATTTGGGTTTTTAAAAGTACCACATGTCACAAGGGGGGAAAGCAGCAAAGTTTCTTTCATCTATAATACGTTTGAGAGGAAATTTCAAACCACCCAAGGAGAGGCTTCAAGCTCTAAGATATCGAACCTTGAACTTTCATAGACTGGAGGGTTAATTGGACCAAACAAGAAAGCCCTTTTCAAATTCAAAATTATGCTGAATCCAAAATATTTCATCTTAACTTTTTTCAAGGGCTGACTTATTACTATTGTATTTTCAGAGTTGAGTCAATTCAGAGAATGCATTAACAAATGCCAAATGCAATAGAGTGTTCGATTGGCAAGCGAGTTACAACTGAATCCCCACCCCAAAAGCCTTGGGGTGCTGTGCCTGCTTGATTTTAAATTGGGCCATTTTCAGAAATGTGACTCTTTGTTTTTTTTTTCTTCCCTGGGTCACATTCATATCCTCTCATCAATTACATTAGAAGCAGCGTGCCCTCGCTTATTTGCTGGCTCTTGTAGCTTTTCCTCTCTTTTAATGCCACCAGGGGACTCTGAAGGGTAGGTCAAATGGATCGTTTCAGCAGAGTCCCTGGCTCAGCCGAATTTTTTCTGTCTCTAGGCCAGGGAAGGTAAGCAGAATTATTGTCAATTGTTTGTTGTATTTTCTGAAAAAGGTGAATTGCATAAAACTCCAACAGTAAAATGAGAACATTGCCATTCTTCTCTTCATCTGTTAGAAGGAAAAGAAAGCTGGAAGGAGCAGTAAGACCATTAGAAAGAGAGTTAAAGGGGGCATATTCTATAATAAAAAAGAGAGAGTATGTGGCACCAAAATTGAATTAATTCAATAGTGCTGCCAGGATTGAGAGGGCAAAATGTTCTCTGGTCATATACATATTTCATGTCCATGGTTTCTCTCTCCCCCTCTCTCCCTCCCTCTGCCTCTGCCTCTCCCTCTCTCACACACACACAAATAATCTAGCAGAACTTTATTGTTGTTTCATTCTTTCTCTTTCCTAGCTGCCTTTAGAATGTCTCCCAGGAAAGACAGGAATGAGGGAAAGACTTAGGCAGCATAGGGTGACCTTGGACTGACCAGCTGTGGACCCTGCAGTTGGTGATTCATCTCTAATGGCACCATCAATTCAATTCATGGGCAGACTTTTCATGTTCTAATATATTTTGAAGGATTCCATAGGAAAACTACAGGCTAGCAGGCAAAGAGTATTGTGGGTTAAGTTTCAAAAGGTTAGGGGAAAGGACAGATAAATCTTGGCTTGCACAACACATCAACATCCACTAACTTTTGAATCTATGTGAAGAAAGGAAACATTGTTTTATTGAAAACATAACCTTGATAGTATCCTAGGTTCCTTGGCTAAAACTTCAGAATTTTAGTAGTATAAATTGATATCTAACAGCCCTCAAAAGAATACTTATAACTTTATGTCGCAAAAGGTCCCCTCTCTCTCTTTTCAGTTAAAGATAATTAGAAATAGCCACGATCATTCACTTTCATGGCTATTTTTAAAAAGAACAGGAGAAAATACATCATGCCAAGTTTGACTACAGCAGCACATTAGATATTGTCCAAACTGTGACTTTTTCTGTACTTTTGCCATCATGACAGCAATAGAAATCGCATTTAGGGTACTGCTGGCTGAGGAATTCTGGGAGTTGAAGTCCACAAGTCTTAAAGTTACCGAGGTTGGAGACTCCTTTGTTACAGCATTCTTTGGGCAGTTAATAATGTAACTATTATTTTGCATATTGTCCCCAACAACATGGATCCTCATTTTACTGATCTAAGAAGAACGGAAGGTTCTTTGGGAATATGAGTCATATTTTCAAGTTTCTTCCAGCCCTTTCATATCTGCATATGTGTATTCCAGCAACTCAAGTGTGTGAAAGACAGACCGCAGACATTTGTCTTACTTGACTGATATATTTCATGTAACCTGAATAGATATAATTCTATTAAAAGACCCCTGAATTCCTCATTGTTCTTTTGGGTTGGAGATGAGAGAAACTAAGCACTAGAAATATCAAAGCAATTGACATGCAACAATGCCAAATGATAGAGCTTGTTTCTTTAGAAAAGTAAGAAATAGACAAATTGCAAATAAAACAAGGAACTAAACACCAATGTCTAAGAAAATGAGATGCTATGGATATAATATCTGAGAGAAGCCGAATATTTCTGTATTATTGTGGGGGAAATACACATCTAAATGAGGAAGCAAAGAGTTTAGAGGTAGATGTTACAGATTATCTTTTATTGGCAAGCACAATTGCAGTCATCACTGGACACTTCACCAAAGACTCCAAACTCACAAGATTTTTGGATTATATGCCTTCTGAAGTGGTACATAAAGCTTACAAAAACAGTGTAAGTTATAACATGATCTTTACTACAGGAATATGGGACCCAATATCACATGAAGTGACCTTATTATGGTCTGATTATGGACTTACTGGTGCCTCTACATTTTGCAGTTCTAAGGAGACCCCAAGTCTTCTGCTAATATTAGGACCTTGTCACATAAATAATGTCCTTTACTGCACTGGTATATTTATTTCCTTTACAGAACACAAGATATAATAACTTTTTCTTGTTATTTTCATCCCTTCCAGGGGCATCAGGCAGCTTCAGAGTCCCGGCTTTATGTAATATGCACTTTAGCATGATGTACTGTATGTCAGGATAGAATATTATTTATCCCACACAGAACTAAGGCTTAATATATCATTGCTGCTGCTTTTAGATGCTAACTGTTCCCCTTTTCTCCATCTTGTCCATCTCTAATTTGGTTCTGACAATCTTTTTCATCTGTTTCTTTGCATACCCCCTTCTCAGTGTGGCACTTGGTTTCCTAACAGCTACATTTTTTTTGCATCAGCTTTTTGAATTTTGTTTGCTATTTCTTTTCACCCTTCTTCTTCCTCTACTTCAGTCTACCTGGTAACATTTGCACATTATCATAAAATAGCAATAATATCATGGTGTTGCCTATCACAGGGGTCCCCAACCCCTGGTTCATGGACCAGCACCAGACCGTGGTATGCCAGGAACCTGGCCATGCAAACAAGTCAAGTCCCACTCGTAAGATGAAGGCAGCATGCAAAACCATGCCCCCTCCACTCCACGGAAAAACATTTTTCTGTGGAACCAGTCCCTAGTGCCCAAAAGGTTGGGGGCCACTGGTCTATCAGCAACAAGGTGTAGGACAATCCAAGTATAGCATGGTGATGTTTATTAAAGGAGAGGAACAATGGCAGAGAAAGCAAAGCAGCTCTCCTCAACAGACATGAATAGCATTTCACACTAAGCCTTGTCAAATGGACCATAGACTGCTTATCGCTTTGATAGGAATTAACTGAAACCATTCATACTGTATATAAAACATAAAACAATTTTAAAAAACCCAACATTATAACTAGACCTTAATGAGGCCAGAAGTCATCAATGCTTAGTCTATTGATGTGGATGGTCTATACCACCATTGATTATTCAAATAATATGGTCCCTTAGTTGCACTGGTACAACAGTTCTCCCATTTTAGATGTCACACATGTGGGCAATTCATCTGTAGCAGAGGAAATGTCTTCCCTTACTATTGTAGCACCTGCAGCACAAACCTCAACCATAAGATCAGAATCATCTAACAAGGTGTTTATGCCTTCAAGCCATGATCATTCTGCCCCAGATTTAATGATGATATTTTCCCCATTCCATGTTCCTTGTCTATATGACATCTGTTTTGTCAATCTTGTCATCAGGAGTCATAACAGGATATAGGTTTTCTGCTCACATTTGGGAGTAATTACAACTAGCTGTCTCCTTAATCAGTGTGCATTTGCTCATAATCTCCATTGTTATGAGCTACAAAGAGTCATGGACAGCACGCACTTAATTCATAACAACAACAGCAACAACAACAGCAACAACAACAACAAAAACAAGCAAGCAAGCAAAAGGGGCAGCTCCAGGCAATACAGACCAATAACTGTCTATCAAGAACTTTCATATTGCTGACTGGTGTGGTAGCCGATGTACTCCAACAGCATCTAGCTGAAAACAAGTTCTTTCCTTTCAAGCACAAAGGAAACCGCCCAAACAGCAGAGGAACAAAAGATCAGTTCCTATTTGACAAGATGATTTTGGAAAACTGCAAGAGAAGGAAGATCAACTTGAATGTAGCATGGGCTGATTATAAGAAAGCATTTGACTCCCTGCCTCATGATTTGATAATCAAAGGCCTGGAAAAACAGAAGAAACATTTGCTGCATTCTGGTCACATAGACAAAACTGTTTGAGTAGAGTTTCTGCTCATGGGAGTAAGATCTATCTCTTGGTGCTTATCTGTACTTGCTCAAGATTTTTTTCACAGTATTGGATGCTTGGGAAGGATGTATCCAGAAGCACCTGGTTTGTAGATGTAATTACATTTTTAAATATGCTGGCATTTGTATTATAAGCATCTTTAAACCTGTAGGAATATAGGAAGAGGAAATGTGTTTATGCACAGGGTAAAATAGCTATATAAATATAAGTGTTTTAGGGTTGATAGATGGATTTTGTGTCAATTCATTTTGCTTATTGTATTATCATTTCAGTACACATATTACATTTTTCTTGTGCAATAATTCAATAGAAAACATTATTTTCTCAATTTTTTGGAACTATGGGGAAATGGTGGACAAGACTTAAAGGCAATTCGGTGAAAAATGTGGTAAGAGAACAAAAGGGTAGTCAGTGTTGCTCATTAAAAATGACTTCATTAGAAATTGGAGGCAATGTGTATGAGGGAGACCTTGAAACAGAA
>JANHFO010007800.1:73556-84683 GCA_032468095.1 Pareas carinatus
CCTCCCCCCTTCCCCCATCTCTTTCTTGCTTTTCTCTGTCAGTCTGTCTCTATCTCTCTTTTGTGCTTTAAAGATGCATTTGGGTGATGGTTCTTTTCAATACCCACGATTCATCATTAACATAGGATATCTGGTCTTCAGACACTCCCTTGCATGTTCTTGGCTTGGCTGGGTACTACTGACACAGCAACTGTGTCCATCGTTTCTCCCCCTCCCTCTTATGCTTGCAAGGAATACGGAAATCCCACACGCTCTATTTTGGGAAGAGTCTGTTCTTTTCAGATCGACTTCAAAACTCAAAATAGTTGCATTCTGGGTTGGGGAGGGGGCAATTCCCCAAGAGAGGGGGGAAATTTGGCAAACTCTGCTGCTTGTTGCTCTTATCCAGGTCTGATGAGCACTGGCTTCTATTTTGAATGGCAATGGTTTAAAGATAGACTTGACCTATTAAGACATTGTGGAATTCCCTGTCAGTGATATGCTGCTTCAGCATTCCAAAGACCATCTCATGAACAGATGGAGGGGGTGCTTGGTGGAAAAGCAAAGGGGCAGAGACGGTGGGAAGAAAGGGAAAGGGGTGGAGTCTGCTCCAAGAATCTTGCAAAATAGATCTCATGAGAAAAATGTCACCTCAAATCTGCAAGTTCCTTGCAAAACAGCCCCCCCCGTCAAAGAGGCTAGGCCAGTGTTTCTCAACTTTGGCACTTGAATATGTGCAGACCTCAACCTTGGTAACATGAAGACGTGTGGACTTCATCGTTGGCCACTTGAAGATGTGTGGACTTCAATCTTGGTAACATGAAGATGTGTGGATCTCAACCTTAGAAATATAAAGACATGTGGACTTCAACCATGGCCACTTGAAGATGTATGGACTTCAATCTTGGTATTGTGAAGACATGTGGACTTCAACCATGGTTACTTGAAGATGTGTGGACTTCAATCTTGGTATTGTCAAGACGTGTGGACTTCAATCTTGGTAACATGAAGACGTGTGGACTTCAACCATGGCCACTTGAAGATGTCTGGACTTCAATCTTGGTAACGTGAAGATGTGTGAACTTCAACCTTGGTAATGTAAAGATGTGTGGACTTCAACCATGGCCACTTGAAGATGTCTGGACTTCAATCTTGGTAACGTGAAGTTGTATGGACTTCATCCTTGGCCACTTGAAGATGTGTGGACATCAACCTTGGCTACTGGAAGATGTGTGGACCTTGACAACATGTGGACTTCAACCTTGGCAACCTGACAATGTGTGGACCCTAGCAACTTGATGTGTAGACCTTGGCCACTGGAAGATGTGTGGACCTTGACAACATGAAGATAGGTGGACTGCAACCTTGGCCACTTGAATCCATGTGAACGTCAACTGTCAGAATCCTATGGTTAGCTGGGGAATTCTGGGAGTTGAAATCCTCACATCTTCAAGCTGTCAAGGTTGAGAAACATTGGCCTAGGCTCTTACAGCAAAATAGAGAATGGACGTCGCGGGTGTGAATTAACAAGAATTCCATCCAGGAGAACTTGACATGGGGGCTACAATGTCCAAACTTTAGATGGAACTTCTTACGCAGCCCAAATGGCAAGCGGGGAAAGGATCAAAAGACACAAGAACACGCTTAGAATTGGAAGAAGCAGACCGGTGCCAAGGCTGCTGCTATTCATCTTGCACCTCCAACCTCTGGATCTGACTCTGACAGATCTCCCCACTTGCCCTTTAAGTCCCTAGCTATTGCCAGGTGTGGCTGCGGGGCCCCTCTCCATCTTAGCCTGGATCCCGACCATGTCTGAGTCAGCCTCGGAAGAATTTTCTTGCTCTCTCTGATGTTTATAAAGGCTTGGGAAACTACTGTCTTGGGAACAGCGTCCTCTAAGCAGCTTTCCCATAAAAGAAATCCCACAGATGTGACTCGGCGTTCCTTTCGTTTGTTGCCGACAGCCGGAACACTAACGGCTTTGTGCTTTGTGACTTGAAAGCCAGAGAGCTGTTTTTCCCATTTCCCAATTAGACCATTGACAGTAGCAGGCAGGCTGTCGCCCCCTTTCTCCCCGCAACGCACAATCCAGCTCGCTTGCAAGACCGCTCGCTCTCTTTTGAAAGTTGTGCAACGGCCTGCCCGAGTGCTTAAAACCTTGAGCGCTGCCATTAATTCTAACCTGTCCTACTTTGGCTGCTTAATTTATGTGTCTGCTGGATGACTCGGGGCTTCAGGAATGCTTCAGAAGCTCTAGACCCCGCACAGATGACAGAAGTGAAATGTATGCGTAAGTGTACGTGCCAGTTCCCGCATACCTGTGCATACCCATGGGTTAGAAGTAGACTTTGCTCTCACTGAGTGTAATGAAAAGTCATTAGCCACCCAAAAGCAGTGGTGAGGGCCATTCCGTTGAGTTTGGGGCCAAGCCAAGGTCATGTGATAGATAGAGATTATCTGAGAAATCTAGAAAAAGTCTTCCACATCTTCTGGACGTTTGGACAATGCTGTAGACCAGGTGGGTGTCCAACCTTGGCAACTTTAAGATTTGTGGAATTCAACTCTCAAAATTCCCCCAGCACCCTTTTTTAATAAACTATTTATCGACAGAGTCTGCATTCTGGAAACGTAGCTGTTTTTTTGGTAACCTTAGTCCTTGGAATTGCCAAAAAAATAAATACTTATATATATATCTTTAGTTTAGTCCAAAAGCACAATAGATGATGGAATCAGCACAACTCTGCTTTGTTCAGACAATAGCTGAACTATTAGTCACCAGATGTTAAGAAGGACATCAACATCTTTGATTGTATCGCAAGGAAAATAATTTTAAAAAAACAACAACTATCAAGGACCGTAGAGATTTAACCTTTTAAGGAGAAGCAGAAAAAGTGGGGTACATTTAGTGGTAGGAAGAGATTTATGCTGGCCTATAGGTGGTCAGACCCAAATATCTGAAGGACAATCTGATGGAAGATGTGGAGAAAGACATATTTTCCCTTGCTACACAAATATGGAAGCCTTCCAGATCTAAGGTTCTCAACTCGCTGGATTCTAGAGGAATGGCAAACGTTTGGATGGGCAATTCTGGGAGTTGGAGTCCACACATCCCTGAGGGAACGTTGGTCCAAAGGCCAGGCATGAACAGAGAATTAGAAACATAGGAAGAATAAGAACAGAACAGTCGTTGTGTCATAGAGTAGATTTTAGGGGAAGATGGTAGATTCTTTTGTCCGTGGTTTTTAAGTAGTGTGTGGACAGCTAAATATGTTTGCATTGTACTCTTAACCGTCTCCTTACAAACTTGAGTGCTCTCTTAGTTAGATTTAACATCACATTTTGGTGTGTGTGCGTGTGCCTTAGCACGTTGAGTTTAGGACAACTCTTTTCTTTTATAGTTCAATCTGTTCAATCCCAAAAGGTACAGAGCAGTGATGACGAACCTATGACACGTGCGACAAGGTTCTGCTGGCACACAAGCCAAGTCGCTCCGCCATTGCCCCAGAGCTATGCTCAGAAAGGAGTAGCAGAGCCAGGCGATGACATCACGGGGCCAGGCGCATGCTTAGAGAGTAGCGGTGCCAGGTGATGACATCATCAGCCATGACTCATGAGCCGTGACTTGTCTCGGCACTCGTCTCGGTGTTTAAAAGGTTAGCCATTTCTGGCATAGCGTTTGTACACTGGAGACAAATGCCTTGTGTGTCCAAGCAGACTTAATAAATCCTAATTCTGATTTTGATTCTAATCTGCTGTGGAAATGTTGATAGAAAGGGAAGGGTGAGGAGAAGGAGAAGGAAAACCACAAGAAAGGGTATAGAAACGTGTGAAATGTGGAGACTGCGCTAGAAAAGATTTTAAAGGATAAATGATAAACGATTTAAAATGTAAACATGAAATGTATCGCTAAGTGAAAAGTGAAGATTGTGTTGTAAAAGATTCTAAATGATGATGTAGAATTCAAATAGGAAAAAGAGGGTAAAACTTTTCATATATAATGTTTGAAAAATATGATATAGAAAAATTCGTAAAAAGTAAATGAAAGACGTGAATGAGATTTATATGAATTGCCAAGGTGATTGTAAAATTGATTGTAAAATTTGGAAAATTAACCCGCTCGTTTCCCTTGTGCGATCTCTTTTGGATTGTCATGGAAGTGTCGGTGAGTTAATGGGAAAAATAAAAAAATATTTACAAAAAAAAGAAACAGAAATGTTGATTTGTTAACCAGAGTATGTTTAGCTGCAAGAACACCTAATTTTCCTCTCCCCTCTTCCTCTCCCTTTCACTATATTAGAATGCCTATTATGTCTCATCGTTTCTCACCTTCTGCACGCTGACATTGTTTATAATCTTCTCAGCTTTTCGTAATCTATCTCCTTGGATCACAGGATCCATTTTGTATTCCTGTCTGGGGGCATCTCTTCTGACAGGTGGGCTTGTCTTTGGTCTGCATGCATAAATAGGATGCAATGGCTGTTTCGTTTTAATGAGGAGAAGCAAAGAACACTTTTGCTGAAAGCAGTCCAAAAAGCTTGGTTAAGTTCTCACTTAAACAGGTGGAGGCATCTGAATGTTCTTCTCTTAGATCACCAGAAATGTCGATATGATGAGTTTCGTTGGGATTCTTCCTTAGAATGATTTTGCTGAAGTGAAACAGAAAGAGGAAAGGAATGGAGTTTGTAAAGGGTTGCCCACTATGGTTGCAAACCATGCTGAGGTTCCTGCTTGACTGAGGGAGCACTTCTGTGTTTCTCTGTTTCATCCTCAGACACATTGCTTGGGTTCAGACAGCATGCTAAACTCCCAAGGTAGGTGAACAGCTTCTATGTTCACTGAACATGTGATACTCTACCAAATAGAACACATGGTGGTTGAAAGCGATGGTCTGGCTTACTGCTAAGGCAATGGTTGAGTTTCCACAATACTTGGAACCATGAAGAACCAATCCCGTTGGAACCCAGACTAGCATATTGTGTGAACATGGGTCCTACACATTGAATAGCTTTCTCCTCCATCATCAGACATGAAAGGCCGGGTCCATACATGAAGGTCCAATTAAACTGGTTTATCACTACTCATGCCTATGCAAAGGAATCTTCTCAACTAGCAGTTATGAAGGTCCAATTAAACTGGTTCATTGTTACTCATGCTTATACACAAGAATCTTCTCAACTAACGGTTAGCATCTGCTTGGAGTTAGATACGGGTTATGGAATTCAAGAGAGGTTGGATTTAGTTTGTTTGTGGCTACCTAGAGATTCTGGGCTGATCCCCCTTTTATCTCCATTCCCAGGTTCTGCCACGCCTCCTCCTGCACCCAACTCTGTGGACCCATGAAGCAACTTTTGAAAGGTCTTGAGGGTTGCATGAAAGCCTGAGACTTCTCAGATTTTTGCAGGTGGTCTTCTTCAGTTTCGTCACAAAATTTCTCCCCCTTCCTTTTTCTCCAGAGGTTTTCTAGGTTGCATCCGGGGACAATCGATCTGCCTACCCTCCTTGGAAGAGGATCAGCCAATTTGGAATACATAGATTGTTATCTTCAGCTGAGAACAGGAAGCCTTAGGCTTTGGGAGAGGATGTATGAGTCATAGCTCCTGAGGATAGTTGGCAGCCCTAGGGAACATTAGACTAGGAAGCTTGAGTCACTTGAACTTCCTCTTCTGCTCCAATTAAGCGATGTTCGAGGTTGCCCCTGAGTCATCTTGGCAAGGAGACTAGCTGCTTTCTCCCATACGGCAAGGGGCAAATCAAGCCTTGACTAGATTCAGTCAAACCCGAGGCAGCTCACTAAGCTCTTCTGAAGCTTGCAATATGGCATCCTGTCAACCAAGAATTCTGACATGGACGATGGAGAGAAAAAGAGTTGGCCTTGCATTTAAGGATACAAAGACAGAAGTGGGGAAGAAACCCATGGAAATACAGACGGGCTCTTTGGGCTGACATCAGTACAACTGGTAGGGGCTTTATTGCAGGCGCATTGGCTAGAGTCCAAAGAGTCGAAGAAGTCATGAATCTTTGGACCAGGGAGGCTGACCAAGAGTCGAGTAGAAGGATTGAAGAACCCTTGGGCCTATCATGAATGAGTATGGGGGCAAACACCTGTCCTGGGTTCCACTGACTGAGAAGAAAGCTCCCTCAAATGCCACAGGGCCACCAGACTTCACTCAAAATGAAGCAGAGTGAGGCACATGAACCAGATTGTCCCACCTCACTCAACTTGGTTGAGGTGACATGACGTGCTTTAGAGTGAACCAGACTGATTGGTTCCTTGTGTCAAGAGAGCATGACCATGATAGCTTGGCTTCTTGAGGAAGAAGAAGTTTCTGTTTTGTTTGAGATTGAAGGCAGAAGTCAGAGGTTCCTTTCTTCAGCTTTCTGACGGTTCTTTACCAAGAAGGCTATCAACACTTAATTGGTGACTGCATAGCCAGCTCAATTCATCTCAGTGGGATTGGGTAGCTGTGGTTCAGTATGTAGTGGAAAAGTCCTGCTGTGGTTCATCTTTTTAGGGAGTAGGAGAAGCATCAAGAGACATCCAAAAACTTCTTTCTAAATAATTTCATTCTACTTTACAAATTATTATTGAAGCCGAAGATGATTCATCTATTCATCTCCATCTCTATGTCTATCTCCTCTGTCATCTCCACCAATTTCATCATCTCTATCTTCTCCATCCCCATCTCCATCACCTCAATTTCTTCTTCATCATCTCCATCGCCATCTCTCCATCTCCACCATCTCCATCTTCTTCATCATCTCCATCTCCATCATCTTCATTTTCTTCATCATCTCCATCTCTCCATCCCCATCTCTCCATCTCCATCTCTCCAAGTCCATCTCGATCTCCATCACCTCTATCTCTATATCTCCAGACACAGGCACACACGTATATCCACACATGCCTATTTCCACCACAAGAATGAATATTTTACTTTGTTTTTAATCATCAGCTTTGACTTTTCGAAATGGCTGCAGAAAATTAAGAATCTCTCTCCATTTTTTCAAGCCCCCACCCCTTGGCCCGATCAGTCTTGATTAGGAAACACTGTTTGATATGTAGCTGAATCTTTCGCTTTGACATGGAACCTTGCAACTTTCGGCATGTGGCTGCCCCCTCGAGCCATTCCCAAATCATCTAATCTTTTACAGCTGCATGTAACATCACTTTTTTTTCCTTTGCTGTATTGTAAGCAATGGAAGATGGCAAAGAACAAGGAGGGTGTGTGTTGGGGGAAGAGATTGGGAGAGAAGAAAAGCATAGGCCTATCCCTTAATTAAGAAAACCAACACATCAGGCTGTTGGGTAATTATGGCTTTAGCTACAGCTCTCACACAAGGCACTTGAACCAAGCAGTGTTTCATAAAGGTAAGTTAATTAATATTTATGTATTACCTGGAATGCGTAACATGACCGAGAACACACTAAAACAGGGCTATCAAAATGTTGAAGTTCTGAAGTGATTTTTCACACCTTCTCAGCAAGCTTTATTTTCCCTGTTGGGCTGTTTGATGCAACGAACATTGTTTTGGGTGGCGGTTGGGCACCCCTTCTGCGGTGTCAACGGACTGTTTTGGCAATGTGTTTCCTGCCTTGCAGTAGTAGAGGTAGTGACAGCGCTTAGACTTATATACCGCTTCACAGTGCTTTACAGCTCACTCTAAGTTTGCAGAGTTAGCATATTACCCCCAACAATCTGAGTCCTCATTTTACTGACTTCAGAAGGATGGAAGGCTGAGTCAACCTTGAGCTGGTCAGGATCGAACTGCTGGCAGTGGGCAGTGAGATAACCTGCAATACTGCATTCTAATCACTGTGCCGCCATGTCTCTTGCAACTTCTCAGAAGCTTGCTTTCCCTTGCAAAAGAGGCCTTCTGGTTTTTTGGACTGCTTTCTCAGTTGTTTGAAGGTTTCTTCTGAATATCTCTTGGGTGTGTGTATGTCTGTTGGAGATGTGTCCCATGTGTCTGGTTGCTGTTCTATCTTTTTCCATCATCCTGGAACCTCCCTTGAATAATCTGTAAGAATTGGCTGGGAGTAATACCCTGTGTTTCTTTGGGATGTCCTGTAGGAAGCTGGAAAGTTGCAAACCAATGGGGAATGGGTGGCACATGGAGGACAGTCTGTCTTGTGGGGTAATGAGGGCTCTATTGTTGGAAATTTTCAAACAAAAAATGGACAGCCATTGGACTGGGATGCTCTAAGGATTCCTCCCCTGGGTAGGGAGTTGAACTAGAAAACCCACAAGAGCTCTTTCAACCTTTTGATCCTATAGTTCTACAATTCTGTGATTCTGTAATTCTATGATTCTATGACAAGAAGGAGAGGAAATAGGACAATGAGGATTGAGGAGGATGGGAAGAGTAGGAAGGAGGGCAGGAAGGACTGTGGAAAGATGAGAAGAACTGGGAGGAAGACAAGGTGTTGAAATGTATTTTTGTGCGACAACTACAGTAGCATTCAGCCAGTAGATGGCAGTGTTTACAGGTTTGATCTATAACATATACTCTATGTTCTTTTGTAGAGTTTCCTGTTTTCTGCTACAGTTAAAAATAGTTAAGCAGTAAAAGCACATGGTGACTGTGCACCCTGTTTGCTCTGCGGTGCTATATATGAACAGAATTTCTAACAAAAGGAGAACATGCGGAGAACAGGGAAGAGGACAAGGACTACTGGGGAGGACTGGAGGAGGATGGGGAGAATGTGGAGAAAAATTGGGAAGAGGGCAAGAAAGACTGGGAAAAGAAGAGGGAAGCAAATGGGAAGAGAGTGGGAAGGAGGATAGGGAAGAGGATGATATCCCAAAATATTCCAGTTCACAATAGTCCTCTCCTATGGTGGTCATTGATATCCAGTAGAATCCTAACTTTGAATTGTTCATTCTCTATTCTCTTACAGTAGGGTTTCCCAATCGTCATCTTCCATACAACCCACTCATGACAAGGCACTTTCTCATCACTAGTTCTTCACTGACAAGTTCTCCAGACAATCAAGACTGCTGATTCAAACAGACTTTTGGATTCAGTGAAGTTGTAAGTAGAAAGTTGCCTCAGGGCTACATCTCTTGAAGAACCTTGGGTCCTCCTCAGTGTCATCAAGAGTAAATTGATAATCTTCTAAAGAACAGTCCTCCAGGAAAAGCAGCTGAGAACTTCTCAACCTCGGATACCTTGATAATATCAAACCCTCTGGAGACCTCTTGGTCAACACAATTCACTGATGGTCTAGCTTTTGACTCTCCTCCTTTCTTCAGGTTCTGCCGATTCAGTTCCTTGACTCTCAAGACCAAAGTTCTCCCCGTTCATTCCTTTTTTCTTTTTCAAAGGAAGTAGCCTTTCCTTAGATCAAATTCACCACATCTTTCTGGAAGAGTCCCAAAACAAGAGGAAAAAGATCTGAGAACATCCTTGACCATTTGACAACTGACATTTTGGTGGTTCCAACTCTTTCCCATACCCGTTGCCTCCTTCGGGTGCCCTTAAACATAGTGTCTTTCTTGTGCTTGGGCGCAACCATTGAGTACATTTCTCAAACCACTAATTATAGGGAATGGAATCTCTCATCTCTTTCATCCTGGGAGCTGCACGGCTGCTGGAAGGAATCAAAAGGGAAAACATGATGTATTGAAATGCTCCAACAGCTTGCTGATGTGTGTTGGCACCCGAGAACGATCACTTTTTTTTCCTTTGTGCAAATTTCCATAGGAGCTAAGTGAAACAGAAACAAAAAAACAAAGTCTCAAGTCTCTATTTTTTCACTTCTGGCACCAATTAGAGAAAGTGTTATCCAGTCGACTTTTTCTGGTATGATGATCCATAATCTCTGAAGAAACATCCAACTCTTTGATTCTACGAGACAACGATTTGTGTGATTGTCTCTAGTTACTCGGCAGGTAATTGTGGTGGATAATTATGGCCAAAATTGCTCGGCTGTTTGGGCCCGTCTTTCAGCTTGAACTATTATGTGGCAACTTATCCTAGATTTCATCTTAGCTTCTTCTTCTTCTTTTCCCTCAGGAAAAGTATTCTAGTCAATTTAGCACTCATTGTTACAAGACCAGTAGCAAACCATCGATGGACGTTGTTAGGATAGATTTTTCATCTCTCTAGTGCTGCAATGTAGTTGTGTATTTGATTTCTGGATGGATCAAAAATCAAATATGGGAAAACCATCATAGATTCGAAACAACCTTTGCCCTGAAGGCAGATGAGATTTTCAGAAAGAGTCAAAGTAGTAAACAATAAGTTAAATCAGAATCAGAATTAGAATTTATTGGCCAAGTATGTCTGGACACCCAAGGAATTTGTCTCTGGTGTACATACTCTATACTTACATACGTACAATAAACAAACTGTGATTGCAATCATAAGACACATTCATAATCATAAAGTACATTCATCTTATCAAGTACATATAAGCATACGACACATTCATCATCATATATTCATCTTATCATGTACATATAAACATGATACATTCATAATCGTAAAGTATATTCATCTTGTCATGTCATCTTGCAATCAACAAACCGCGATCTTAATCATGAATACAACCACAATCATAAAGTACATTGATCATGTTATCATGTTATAAAGTACAATCATCATGTCACAAAACACCTTCCTCATGCCATACAATACATTTTTGTACATTTTTAAAAAGGTTTAGAACAGCTGTAGGATACTAATAATGGACAAAACTCTAGACAAGAAAACAGAACAGAATCTTGAGATGGAGGACAGGTTTTCTGTGCAATCTCCATGCTGAAACTAGTGGATAATTTAAGATTTTCAAAATGGTTATTATTTGTGTGTGTGTGTGTGCGTTTTTTTTAAAAAGGCTGTGTTATAATTATGAAGGGTAACTCTGAACCATTTTAAGAAATTGCATGGCTAGTTTTCAACTTTTGCAATGTGTTTTGAAGGCCCTATTAAGAAAGCAGAGGAGCCAAGGTGAATATTGAGTTAAAGCTAAAGAGATCATCAAACACCTTGAAGCTTGCTAGATCCACCAGAATCAGAATGTATTTTCACCACGTGTGTCAGGACCCATAAGGAATTTGTCTTAAGGGATAGTGCTCAAACTACATACATACACAACAGAATACAATCAAGATACATTCATAGTCAGTTTGAATATATAAGCAT
>JANHFO010007803.1:2947-13465 GCA_032468095.1 Pareas carinatus
AGGCCCACTCTGTGGGAGCGAACAGGACGGTGGGAGGTATCATTGGGCAGAATGCGGTCCTGTAGGTAACTGGGCCCGATGCTATAATCCTTCCCTATCCCTAGAAACAGAAAACTGACTGCAGAAATAAACCTAGTGGTTCATTGAGTCTGCCCTTTGAATTTGTTTTTGTTTTCTTATTTATTATATTTTATTTACTTTTATTTAATTTTTTAATTTTTTAAATTTTTGTTGGATGACAGATGTGTGTTTATCCCAAGCATGTTTAAACTCAGATACTGATGACTGACACGCTAATTCCACTGGGAATTGGTTCTAAGCTTACACTACTCTTTCTGTGAGGTAATACTTTCTAACATTACATTTGAACTTTCCTTCCATCAGTTTAAGGTCGAGACCCTGGTTCTTGATTTTTGCTTAAAATTGAAAATACTGCCTTATAGAACCTTATTCCCCAGCCATTTCCTTAACTGGTGGAAAACATACAGCTACATTAAATTAAACATGGTTGTTTTGATGTTGGATTAGTTGGAAGAGGGTAGATGGGGTAAGGAAATGAACAAGTGAAGTTTAATTTAAAAAAAACTTTTAAAAAATAATCTGCGCATCTCTCTGGAGAATCTCCATAGACAACCTGGACATCCTTCCTATTTTGACCATCCATTGACAGGCAGACTCCCAGCACATTTACCAGACTTACATGCGACTTTTGAGGCCAAAAGATGCTTTGCACCTAAGTTCTACGTGATGAAAATGACTGAAACATGTTTCTGTGAAGATGCTGCATTATCTCTGTCACCAGCAAGGTATCTACTGCAACATGTTTATCTTCAGACAACCTGATTTCAAACACAATGCCTGGAACAAGTCAATGAAGGGGCTGTTATAATAGACTCAAACAGAAGCCCCTTTCCTTTTTTGATTAGCAACTAGGAAATGTTTGTTTGAATAGAAGGTGATAACAAAAATAAATGTATACTTAGCATTTACTAGCAAAAATAAATACTAAAATAGAAAAAGCCTTCAGCTTAGTCTTTAAAAAACGGTCAGCAACTAACATGCATGAATGTATCTATAGTTACAGTCACAAGCACATTATTTGTGTTTGCTTAGAACTCTGGGGATATCTTATAAAATCAATACTCGAAAAATATATTACAGTATATCAACTGAACCCAAGTAGTCTAATACACACACTAAAAACAAGGTGCCTGGTTGAATTAAATTGAACACACACGTCGTCTTCAACACTGCTTATACTTGGTTAGTAAATTTCAACTCATAAATCTACGTATAACTTGTTTTTCAGATCTTCCAGAACGAAAATAGTCAAGTTCAGGGTTTGTTAAAAGTAATTTCATCAACAGCCAAACTGTCAAGTGGATCACCAACAAGAGTTCTCACTTGAGACACCTATGACCAGGCTCAAATTATCCTACTTTGGACAATTTATGTAAAGACTTAATTCCCTGGAGAAGGCTCTGATCTTGAGAAAATTGGAAGGAAGGAGAAGAAAACAAGCAGCAAAGGTGGTGGACTCAGTTACAGTGGCTGGGGAAGGTTTGGAAGAAGCAGCTGAGAGGCTTGAAAGAGCAAATAAAGGCCAGATTATCCTAAAGAAAATCTATCTAATGTCTGCAGTTGCTAAGAGTTAATACAGTCTTCGTGGCGCATAATCAATCAATGAGTTTCACCACTGAGTAATTAGATTCTGATTCTGATTCAATTTCCTCCTGATGAATGTACTTTATGATTATGAATGTACCTAATATGTACATGACATGATGAATGTAATTTATGATTATGAATGTATCTTATGACACATTTGAGCCTCCTGCCTTACCCAGACAGGGGAGGGACGAAGCGCTCCCATTGGGCTGCTGGGCAGAGGGGCAGGTGATGTCAAAAATGTTCTCAGGCCCACATGCGGAAGGGGAGGGGAGCCCCATGTCCCACTGGCTTTCTAGTAAAGAAATCTTTGCTGAGCCGACAGCACATGTGCCCACAGAGGAGGCTGTGAGTGCTATCTCTGGCACACATGGCAGAGGTTCACCACCACTGGTATTAGGTGTACTGGCATGTACACCTGAGACAAATTCCTTGTGTATCCAGACACACTTGGTGAATAAATTCTAAATTCTAATTTTAATTCTAAAGTGTAAAGAAAAAAACTACATGGTTGCTGGGCACTTTCCCCTCAATTTTGAAACCATATGTTGGGAACTGTGTTGTCAAATCCCTCTGGGAATCCTTTACCCTTAAGATAAATAAGAAAATTGAAAAAGATCATTTTAAAAGTCTGTGTCTATCTCAGTTATGGTAAGCATGCTAAGAATATTCCCTATAAATCAAATCACTTCCTTCAGGCAGTCTTATCCCTTTGAGTTAGAAATAATAATTGCCTAAAAAAATAGGAAGTGATTATCATTCAGTGTAAAAGATATTGCATCAGAATTATAGGATCTCACCTCAAATGCTAAGGAGCTGCTTTTGGCCACAATCACTAGGAATGACGAGAGGGGTACTTTGACATATCTGAAGAGCTTCAGTGTGGGAAAATGCTGAAGCAATGCTAGAAGTGCTTGAGCAATGAATTAAGGGGTGTTCCACACGCAGACTGTTAAGAATTTAGTATAAGAGCTTTATAGATCATTGTATCCTTATTCTTGGTCAATTAGTACTCCCATTTCTTCAACTAAAGATCAGAGAGTATGCTAACAACATGTAGTCCATGGATACACAAAGTAAAGTCCTTCCCCTCTCTCTTCACTGCCCTCTGCCACCAACTCCTCTTCCCTTTCAGGTGGCTCCACTTTCAGATTTTCCATGCGACGTAGAGCTCCACACAATGGAGTAAGCCTTGCTCCTGCCAACCTAGCAATTCAAAAGCATCCAAATGCAGGTAGATAAATAGATACCACTTCGGTGGGAAGGTAACAGGGTTCTGCAACATCATACTGGCCACATGACCACGGAAATTTCTTTGGACAGCACTGGCTCAATGTCCTTGAAACGAAGATGAGCATCACCTTCTATAATCAGCAATGGCTAGCAGAGTAAAAATCTCCTTTACTGCTGGATCCAAGGAGTCTGCTGGTTAAAGCAAGGCTCCTGGCTGTCTGACCCTGGTAGGTGTCAATCAAGTGGTCAGCAGATGTTGGGAGCTGTTTCCCCTCTCCCAACTACTCAGACATTTGGGAGACCCTTAGCTTGACCCAATGATTGGCTGTTGCACCAGCCCAATGTAGTATAAAAGACTGTGTGAATAACCAGCCTGTTGCTGGTTACAATAATTATTACTTTATCAATAAATGCTTTTGGATTCACTGAGGTTCTCCAGCCTGTTCCTTTGAGCGATCGGACCCAAGCCCTTCAGATCTAACATTTACCTTTACCTTTGCTTCAATTTAATCATTTTCTTCTCTTCGCCCTATTCATTTCATTGCCAGGATTGCAAAGAAATGAATGTGTACCAGAAAAGATGGTGTGCCCTTTTTTTAGCGATCTGATCCTTTGAAGTGATATGTTAAAACTTTGTGAAATTTATTTGAACTGTGTACTCACACCGCTTGGCTAGTTGAACCTGGCTTCTTAAATGGAACTAATTAATTGAATTGAACTGATCTTTGTTAATGTCTTTCTTCATGATTACTTCATGCCTACAAAATACAGGACGAATTCTTCAAACATAATTTATTCAAAATAATTAATGAAGACAACTCTTGATATTTTGTCCAAAAATTGTAGTCTGTTATGTACTTGCTACCCAATTTTGTTCAAATTTAAGTGTAACAGACTAGGGTCATAATGTACCAAGACTTCATGGAGGCAGGAATGTTTAACTACCTAAAAGCATTCCTCTTTGCAGACAAAATGCAGCCAAAGTTCCCTCCATCTTTTACTTGAGCATCATTGTATGAGAGTATCTGGGGAACCTTAGCAGATTAAATTAATAAGTAGAGTTAAAATCTGCTGAGTAGAATATTATAATTAGTTTGATTGAAGAAAGGCTTGAACTGGAGGAATTGGGGATGGGTGGAAGAGTTGCATGATCATAAGTAAGATATGCAAATTAAATATACCCCTGTATTCAAATATTTTATTTCTGTAGAAACAAAGAATCCAAGTGTTTTAATGATTCCAACCAAAGCACTGAGGTTAAAAACTTTCCAGTTTTAAATTATGACTCAACTTCATATGTCCACATTTCTTCCTTCTTACACTAAACACAGAAAGATCAAATCACAGAAAAACAAAGCTGAAGCTGCCTGGTGCCCATCTGGGATTGTGTCAGACGGAAATCCAGTTTATATGGCTTAAAACCATTTGTTTAGCGGCCATTTGATGTTGCAACTGCACTGAACAAGTGACTACACACGACCACCACAGCACCCCCAGAATCGTGGGATCAAAACATGGGTGCTTGGTAACCAACGTCTATTTACAATAAATTCTTGTGTTCTGAGGCCTTCCAACAAGCAAAGTCAATGGAGAAATCAGTAATTCACTTAATGACTGCATGATTCGCCTAACAACCATGGCAAAAAGATAATAAAATTGGAAGCAATTAACTTAATAATCACCTTGCTTAGCAACAAAAGGTCTGATCCCAAGACTACATCAAGACTATCTATCTAAAACCCGCCCACATGGATTCTGATGTCCCCACTAATTAGGGGCTACCCTTTTGCAATGAGTCAGGAAAAATGCAGGATAGGGATCATGAAAAGAAAGAATCAAGTGTGATGCCTTTTTACATTTCAGATGTACTTTTACTCAGCAATGGGGTCTGGTCCTGTAACTCCTCCACAGACCACTAGCTACAACTTGGCTATAGGCAAAGGTCAAAGCTATTATGGCAGGAATTTAAACAAAAGACTTTAATTACATATTCTGTTGCTGCTGCTACATTTATTAATATGACATACAACCTGACTGGAGCTAAACAAGCTGATTAATTTGCAAAGGCATGTAGATAGCAGATTGTGATCAAACCGGGAGGGAAAGAAGAGATGAAAAGAAGAGCTGCTCCAATCCGAATGCACAGCTTTCTTCTCTGTCTCATGAAGGACATCAGGTTGGCTGGTTTATCTTTATCAGAGTTTCCCTCTGAAGGGAAGGAACAAGATTGCATATATTAATCAGTGCTAAAGCAATGCCACGCAGTAAATTACCTACCATCTCTGCAGAATTGTTCAAGTAAGCCCCTAGTCTCCAAAGTCTACCAGGGATATTTCTGCCTCTGTTGTATAGCTCAGGCATCTATGTCTTAGCTATTAATTCTGCATATCTGCAATGTGATTCATAACAATGACCAATTAGGTTGACGCTGATTTCCTTCTGTCTTAATCTGTGAATTATTCTTCTCACCCTCAAGGTACTCAGAATTTATTTACCTTATTTATTTGGTTTATGTACTTGATAAATATATCAGTCTCCCATTTGCAGAACACCCAGGATAAACAACATTAAAAAAGATGCAATCAAAAAAAGAAACCCAACCAATAAAAATGTTTTAAAAGAATAGGTACCCCAAATAATTACTATTTAAAGCTAAAATTCCTACCTGTCCCTGAGCTATCCAGTTTTTCCTGTATAACTTTGTAAAACCATGCCATAATTGAAAACTCAGCAAAAGTGTCTGTGTGTCTATTTACGAAGGGAAGATGAATATATTGTGAAGTTTTGAAACAAATTTGTTTAATGTTTGTTTGCAAAAATTCAGATGGGCATTCTCCTAATTTCAAGGTTCTGTGCAATTTTATTTCACTGAGAAACAAAACCAAGATAACTCACTAAATCTGTTTTATTTAGTAATGCTAAGTAAGCATTGGCTTTTGTTTCTACTTAGACATACTGCAACAAATACAGCTGAATTTTTTTGAATATCTTCCACACTTGTGAACTGGTGTTTAATCAAGCATTGTATACTATACGCATAATTGTGCATAATATTATTAAATAACATGACTATATTGCACAACTATACGTTTAATATTCATTTGATGTTTTGCTATCTTAGAATATCCTATCACATGTCACATATCACAAGCATAGGTCCTTGATTTATCCATTGGAAATTCTTTAATCAATTGTGTACTTCCCATGCCAGAATTCATCAAGATGGCAAAGCTGATTTGTTTGGTCAGAGAAAAACAGCAAGCACTTTTCTGAAAAATTGAAAAACCTTATATGGACATTTAGCATCAGAAGAAAAAAAGGATATAATGTGTGTTTGAAGATTTAAAAAGAGGTAGACTAAGTGAGGAACAGAAGGGATTTATGTAATAACTAAGAGTAAGGATATGACATTGTAATTATCTGCTGAAGAGAAGGTCAAAAGTCATTATACATCATAACATATATTTCCTTTTTCTTTCCTTCCACCTCCTTTCTATTTCTTTAGATTTATCTTTTCCTCTATGTAAAATTCTCAATTAATATAATTTGAAATGAAATTCTTTTACCCTGTCTACTTCTTCAGAAACTACCATCTTGAATCTGAAGCTTGTATAAGCAACTAATATATTTATGTATATCTGTGTTTTATTGTTGGCTGTAAACCACCCTGAGTCCATTGCAACAGAAAAGGGGGGTCTATAAATCTAATTATAAATAAATAAATAAACTGTCTGCAAGCATCATCTCTGCACAGTGCTGGTCAAAGATCTCTTTAGACAGAAGCCACCTGGGATCACATGAGTCTGAACTTTGCAACCATCGTACATACATGGCAGTTGCCGAGTGCCTGAATTTTGATCAAGTGGCTGTGGGACTGCTGCAGCAGTAACATGTGAGGATCAACTGTGTTGTGTATCTGGTTCATTGAGGCATAGAGAAGACAGAGTCATAAAACAACAACAGCTTAATTGGTTCAAACAAGAGCAGAATAGAAGCAGCTTCCAACTGCTGTACAACCTCTACAGATCACCACTAGATAGCGACCAATAGGAGTGTAGTAAACTTGTGCGCAAACAGCCCTGAAGACGGGAGGTCTGGGGGTGTAAGCAGGCCCAACGGTCTGCAATGACTAAGCATTCTTATAAGCAAGTAGGCCAATCCTTAGCAAACTGTAAGCTACTTTTTTCAATGGAATGTAGCATTGAATGATTGCTAAACAAATAGTTGTAAGCCAAGGACTATTGGTAAAGGGGCAGGCCTTTGACTCTATGGTCATTTCCACCATCTTGTCTTTATTTTATTTTTTGTACATCCGCAGATGCATCTGATGTTGGACAACTGATAGACTGCAGTAACATAAAACATTTAGATTATTAAATTTGCCAAATATTCTGCATTTGCACAATATATTGAATCATGAATAACCAAATGAGCAGATGATAGAAATGCAAAAGCCACAAAAACTCAGTATAGCATGCTATGCAAATGAGCTGTTCAGACTTTAACTGGCCTGACTGTTTATGCCATGTGAATGCATCTTCAATATAAGTTGGTGGCATTCTCAAATATAAAAATATAGAAAGAAAAGTCACTGGCTATCCAAAGAGGGCAGAGTTCAGGGATTCATTTAGAGCCGTGATTCTAAAACTATGAACAACAGGAGGGTCCATGAAGAAAGAAGATAATGTAATAATAACTATTAAGATAATGTTATCTTTCCCCCCACTGATTGGCCTATTGAAGGGGAATATAATGTGATGAATGCAATATCTTCTGAGTGAGCATAGTAAATTATTAGAAATACCTGAGGTTTTAATGCCCTTTGATATATAAATAACCTCCATCAGCTGCAGGCTATGTTTAAAACAGCTTGCTTACATGGAAGTCAGCAAAAGCTTTCAATGATGATGTAGTGGTCTGTATAAAGAAAGGGTTGGAAACTGCTGATTTAGAAGGTGCACAAGTTATTCTTGTTGTAAATTATTTACTGCAAGCTGCTTTAAATCTCTATAAGGAAAAGAACTGAAGTACTATTCTTAAGAAATCGTTGCTTTTAAAGTAACAACTGTTTTTCTTTCGGAATAAACTTTTGTATCCCAGTTCCACTATAATTGGTGATTAAAAACGAACTTTAAAATGTGAATTTGGTCGGTTGGTAGATAGAACAACTTGGAGTTTTTCTGATATTTTTGAGGAGGAGATTTCTGGATGTTCAATAAAGATTGGGTGGAATTTTTTATTAGGGAAGTGGATGACTTATGAATAAATGAACTATGATAAGAATCGGTTGCAAGTAATTTTTTGCACATTCTTGAATGGGTGTAATTTGAATAAAAACAAATCAGTTGGTTTAAGATTTGAACTAAGCCAGTAACAGATGAAGCAGTTCACCTGCAATAGCTTTCTTGAACCTGATGTCCTTCACATTATTTCATTCTAACTTCTATTTCTCCAGCTAGTCCAACTAGCAGTAGCTGTGCTAGTTAGAATTTATAATAGCCTGAATACATTTGGAAGACCTCAACCTGGGGTCATGATATCTGGCATGAAACTCTTGTCAGCATAATTAGGACCAACATTACAATCAATGGCTCATTTTTATGCTCTTGGAAGAATGTGCATTATAAATTTGATGAATAATTAAATATTTTAAAGAATGATTTTGTTGTTGATTTCAGTAGATGGTGGCACTTGGTTGATTTGGGCAGGGTTGTGAAGCTAAGTAGTGTTCAGCCAGTTTTCTGCTTGGGTGGGAGATTTGCAGGAAATACTAGAGCTATAAAATTAAATTGGGAGGTCTTAAAAACATCCAGGAAAATAGCCAACTACTTCAGCAATTTTGCCAAGGAAACAATACGGTTGTGTGCTTACAATCACCAGGAACTGAATTTAGTGTGAAAGAGATGCTATGTTTTTGGCCAGTTTTCAATATCTATCTATATATATTTCTCAAAAATGACTCACTCACTCATTCACTGACTGACTCATCATGATATCTCTGAAACTGTTAAAGCTTAAAACATCAAATTTCATACATACCTTCCTCTTGCCATGTAGGTGCTCACTCACTAAGAAAGTAATTTTGAAAATATTCCTTTTTACAAGAATTATTTAAAATTTCTTTCAAAATGGGCAGAGAAAGCAATGCGCACATGCCTGTTTCAATTCTTTTGGAGCCAGGAGAGCAAGAACAAGGAGGCTGTTTCTGCTTTGTCAGAGCCCTCCTGCGATTCAAACTTTCCCGCTACGATTCAAAGTTACACGCTTTTAAATCACCCCCCCCACCCTGTCTCTCTGCGAAACAAAGAGACGATTTCTGGTTTATCAACATCAAGATGATGGTAAGGAGTAAGGAAGGGGGGAGGTCGGTGCTAACTCTCCCTCATGCACCAATTTGGCCTTTCACGGCCTTCAGATAACAACTAAGGGGGGAGGTCGGTGCTAACTATCCCCCATGCGCCAATTTATTTATTTATAGTTAGATTTATAGACCGCCCTTTTCCATTGCAATGGACTCAGGGCAGTTTACACCCAGTAATAAAATACAGATATACATATACATATTAAAACCACGTTAAAAATAAATATTGGTGGGCTGATAATTTAAAATAACTAATCCTTAAAACCAATTTAAAACCTAATTCATTAAAATCAGGAATGGAGGAGGGGAACAGGGCTAGGCCAAACCTGCTTGAACAAATAAATGTGTCTTAAGAGCATTTGGCCTTTGGCGGCCTTCAGATAATGACTAAAGTGGGGAGGTCGGGGCTAACTCTCCCCTGTGTGCTGATTTGGGAAGGTGGAAGCTGAGAGACAGAGCTGGCGGCGGTATTACAGCCGCAGTGCCAGATTTTGACTTGGCCGCAGAGAAATATACAACATCCGCCGACGTGGATGGAGAGCTCACCACTTGGGTGAAACTGCACACCTTGCATTTGGTGTGTTCATGCCAAGATTCCATGTGTTGTCTTTGAATAATGTACCAGACACACATTATAATCTCTTCTTTTGTACAAAAAATCAGTATATGATGTGTATGCTTGATCCACAAACAGTCATTTTTAGAATTATTTTTGAAAGCTTTACTTTTCTTCACTTTCCTAGGTTTCAGGCCTTGCGAATATCTATTTATGATATTAGTTCTTTACAATTCTTGGTTAGATCTTCAGGTACTTGTCAAAACACCATTCTTTAGTATTATTCTAAGTTCTAGTTGCAATCCAGCAGATGTTTTATTAAATCTAATGGGGGCTGAGACACAAACTAGCTGTGGTACAAGCTAGTACTTGTGATGTTATCTTCATGGTGCTGATGGGAGTCTTAAATTTTTCAGACCATGACTTCCTACAATAAAAGAATGTTTGCAATAATTAAAAATGTCTGGGATTATGCAGATGAGAAATAAATACACTATTCATTTTTAATAATTGTTTTAATTGATGTATTGCAGTTTCTAAAACTCTGCACCACAACTACCCACTATGGCAGTGATGGCAAACTCTTTATAGACCGAATACCCAAACTGCAACCCAAAAGCCATTTATGTATCGCAGAGTACTAACACCGCAGCATGCATGGCCATCGGCAACCCCCCAGGTCCCTGCCCCCCCCGTACCC
>JANHFO010007803.1:35384-45463 GCA_032468095.1 Pareas carinatus
GAAAGGAGGCGACTAAAGAAAGAAAAAGAGAGAGAGAGACCCAGGAGGAGAGAAAGCAAGCAAGGAAGCAGCGATTAAATAAATAACCTTCCCAATGCCAAAAGTTATGCTTCAGGCCCAACTTATGCTGCAGCTCCAGGTCCTATGGAGCTCCTCCCACAGGGCCTTCACCTTGCACACACACCAAAAGTTATGCTGCAGGCCCTCCACAGCTCCGAAATGGGCAAGGTCGGCAATTTATTTTTGGGGGGGGGCAAGGGAGAGATCCGAAGAGTGAAGGGAGCGAGAGAGGATGGGCAATAAAGAAAGTAAAAGAAAGGGAGAGAAAGACAGGGACAGAAAGCAAACAAGCAAGTAGCAGATAAAAAATTACCTTCAGAACGCCAAAATATATGCTACTCATATCAAAGCTTATCCATTACCTATTATCTCCCTTCAACAATTCCAATATCTTCACATTAGATTGGGCAAATTTTTCCACCACTTGATATTACATACCAGATAAACATCTATCTAAAATGCCTTATTACCATAGCTAAATATACTAAACATGTAGCGTAGCACGTGTACCAAGAGCTAGTTCTGAATAAAAAGAACTGACTTGTGATTTCTGAGTTAGGACTTTGCTGTGGGAATGGAAAGATATCTTACTGAAAACTAAGCACAGTCAGAAAACATGAACTCCACACTGGCAGGGGTGGTAAATTGTTTGCTGCCCAGAAGCTGCAACTTCTCCCCTGACTAGAGATGCTGGAAGGACAGAGAAGGCCTTCTGGTTTGGTGACATCACTGCAAGCAGTGGTATGATTTTTGACAATTTGTTTGTATTTTTTGAGTGATTGAATGATGGGAATATGAATCAGAGGCTTCTAGGAAGCAAGCCTTTCATTGCCACACATTAACCTCCTAAAAAGCAAAATTTCAGCAGAGTAATTTTGAAAATGATTTGTCTCCCAAAGGCCGCTTTCATCCAATTCCATCTTTATCTGAGGCTAGAAAAAAAGAACATGAGTTGTTTTGTACTGAATTTATACGGAAATGGGGGTGAATAGGAGGAAGCGGCCTGTTTGTGGGCTGCATCAGCCGAATACAATGGCATGCAGAGAAAAGTAGGAAATTCTTTAAAGTGGGAACTATTTAACTTTCTTGACATTTGCAACAAAATTACCGTGAATTAACTGCAAAAAAAGATCTGTATGCATATGAAATTATTTTACAGCATCAGGAAGGCTAGTTTTTCAATTCAGGAATATACTGGAGCGGTCAGGAGGCCAAAACAAACAAACAAAGCCTTCAAATGTAGCTGATTAAAGTCTTGTCTCTGACAGGCAGCAGGGCAAGTGTGAGGGGACAGAACTTATTAAGGTCTCACAGCTGAGCTTCAGTTGTGCTTAATATTATTAGAGAGGTGGTATGTCACAAAAGCTGCTAAGGAAGAGAAACTGAGTAAATATTCAATAAGTCAGACGATACCCTGTTTCTCCGAAAGTAAGACATCCTCTGAAAATAAGACCTACCTACAGTTTTGCCTCTCGCTGAAATATAAGGCATCTCCCGAAAATAAGACCTCCCCGATAATTAGGCCTTGGACTTCCGGTTCTGGGAGGCCTCGGTGGAAAAATAAGACATCCCCTGAAAATAAGACCTAGCGCATCTTTGGGTGCAAAAATTAATATAAGACAGTGTCTTATTTTTGAGGAAACGGTATATAGAGAGATGCTTACTTTTTTCAGTGTGTATAACTAAACATTAATCTTCTAGTTAATGGATGTAGGGGTAAGCTATTAGTTTGATACTTAAGAAAAACATTGTGGGATCTGGCCAGAAACTTCTTAGTCCATCTTTATTTCTCATAACAACCAGATAGCAACCCCCCTCTCTTCCAATATTCCCATGTCCCTGAAATTTGGAGGCGTGCTCTCTCTAACTCAGAGGTAACTGATATTTCAAAACCAATAGACCGAAAGCACAGTCCTTAGCTAATATACCCAATCCCTGCTCTAGTCAAGGGCTGCCTCGAAGTTAAAATATATTAGGCTTTGTTACACATTAAAGTGAAGGAAAGGCAGGTGACTGGGAGTGATGGGCAACAAAGTCAGGGTAGCCATTGGCAATGAAAACAGTAACTTTTCTGGGTCGGTCATCGAAAACAGAGGCTTTGTCTTCTGAGCTTTTGAACTTGCGCTGGAGCCCATCTTGAAGGAACTTCTGTCTAGCAGACTGTTCCCTGAGGATGGGCTCCGGCACGAATCTGAAAGTTCGGAAGACAAGCCTCTGGTACCAGTGACCGACCCAGATTAGATTCTGCAACATTATCCTGGGACACTTATATTTGCCTTTATGAGTAACTTTTCTTCCAATAAAGTCCTCAATGGAAAAAGATGGCCCTTTGTGGTAGTAGAACAGAACCAATTTTTTCCCCATTTTCTAAAGGATAGCTTCATATCTTCACAAAACACGTAGAGAGAGAAAAATAAAGAAACATGAAGAGACAAGACGAGGAAAAGAAATAGCTGAGTACTAAACCACAATTGGCAATTTCTAACAGTATTGTTTTTAACCTATGTTTGTTAAGGATTGAGATTTTCATCTACTTCCTGGTCAGAGACTTCTGAGCTGAACTAAAACACAAATCAAATGTACATGTACAGATTATCTGTTTACATCAAATTGTATTTTAGATTTCAAAAATTGATGTTTTCAAGCCATGGTAGAACTTTCGTAACCTGATACCTTGCCATTGGCTTAGGAAGGAAAATGGCATACTAATAAATGACTAATCAGCACCAGGTTACTGTTGCTCTCTTCAAATTCCCCTGTTTATAATCTCATCACCTCCTTCCTTCACTTAATTAATTTCCACTTTGCCTGCACGGGGGCATTCTCTTGTTTGGAAGAGATGAACCGTCACACACTTCATTAGCAAGGTGTAAATGATCAGACAGGCTCTTCTCCATCCACCTGCTTAATTGGGTTAATGAAGCATCTCTGTGGGCCTTTGCTGAAAGTGGTTTTTCTCTAAGGCTGCTTATAGGGAGAATTTTAGAAAGAATTGTTAGCTTTTCAAGTTCTGTTGCACTTGCAGGAAAAGCAAGAAGAACAATGGAAGAATCTGAATATTCCTTGCTATTAAAAAAAATCTTCTCTGACTCATCTTTACCAGACACACAATAAAGCAGGCAAAATTAGTTTGCAGACCTTCAGATGAAAGAACTTTTGGAAGAGGTACACTAAAAATAATCTGTTCTCTCTCTCCTCCCATTCCTTTTTTGTGTGGGGGTTGTTCTTTGAGTCAGTGTGGATTTCTGGTGATTGTCTGAACATATACCTGCAGTTTTCTCCGCAAGATTTCAGAAGTGATTAGTCATTTCCTTCTTTCTAGGTTGAGAGAGATGGACCAAGGTTGACTTCAAGGCCAAGGCAGAACTAGAACTCCTAGCTTCTAGTTTGATGCCTTCCTTAACCACCACATCAAACTGACTCTTTGATCTATTTTCTCATTGGCTCTTTTCATATTGAGTAATCAGCCTTTCTTTTTCTAAAGTGAAATGTGAAACTGGAACCTGCAATTGCTTACCTAGGAATCTGTAAGAAGAGAAGGAGGACTGGAGATGAGTAGGAGAAATGGATACTGTGACCAAGATTATCTATGAGGTCACAGTTGCTCTCTGAGCATAGGAGATCCCAAAGTTCAACCCTGAGCTACAAATATTCTATTGGTACCAAGATAATCTATCCTTCTCTTCTTTATGGAAATGTCTAGTGGCAGTGGCAATTTGGTAGATGTTTAAGTTCTGCCAGCCCCATTGCCACTATCTCCTGCTAGTCACAGAACAGTTGGTTGGTATACTACCTGTTAGGTCAGTTCCATTGCCAACCAACTCGCAAAATTCCTGAAAATTTCACAATCTGCTCTTGTGAGCTGGTAAGATCTTGTTTCAGATACCACTGCTTCAATGGAATAAGACAAATTCCATTTTCATTGAAATAAGACAAAAAAGAACTCAGCTCAAACCTGTGGGACAGTGGAGTATGGAACGTCTAACATTCTGGCTCAGAAAAGAACAGTGATAGAAGAAGCTCAGCGCTGCCTTCCACTGTAACAACCAGTAGATGAGAAATTTTTTGCTGAAACTGTCCTTGTTTCATGATGTTTTTATATTTATTTAATTTTGATGTGACTAAGGCTGACTTTGTCTGTGGCCAACCTCCCCACGCCCCTCAGAAAAGTAATGTGGATTGTGATTTGAATTTGTCAGGTATAGGTATTCAAGCTACAGAGTCGAGAACATAGCTCCTCCCACCAATTTTCCTGTGGATGCTTATGACTGAAAGTATGAGTTTATGTCTAGCCTATTTTTCCTTGTATGGTCATCTCCCCATAACTCTGCAGCTTCCCTGGCTTCCTATACTCCAGTTCAATCCTATGGAAAGATGTCCCTGAATAATTCCTCCAACATAGGTTTTGTTTGGGGTTTTTTTAAACAAAAGTTGGTTTTGGCATACCGCTAATTTCATGGCACTGATGCAATTAATCTGGAGGCTGCTGCTTGGGAGTGACATCCAACTGTAAATAATTTAGAGAAATGATTCCCTTTAGATTAGTACTTTTCAATCTTGGCAAATGTAAGACATGTGGACCGACTGGCAAACTGGGTGTTGAAGTCCACATTTTGTAAAGTTGCCAAGGTTAAAAAACACTGTTTTAGATCATGTGTAGTAGGCAGTTCACACCTAATGGCTACATGAAACCGCTTAGTATCCCATTTGTGGCACTAGTATTAACAGGTTTTAAAGCCCAACAGTTTGTGGCTATTTGGAAAGGGGAGTGTCCAGGGTGATAATTCAAGCCATTTTTCCTCTAAAAGATTTCCTTCTTCCATTTTCACCTCTCCAAAATGTTAAAAATCGAATGTTTTGGAGTTCTTTGACAAAGCATTTGGCAATGCATAGTTTGCCTCCTACTCCCACTTCCATTTTAAAAATCCGACAACATACCAAGAATTAAGCTGAACTTTTCCAGCTGCTTTTCCTTCTGCTGGCCTCACTAGGTAACTGGATGTCCTCCTGCAGCCTTGTAGAACAGTGTTTCTCAATGTTAGCAACTTTAAGATGGATGGGTTCAAACTTGAGCCATGAAAAATAATTCCAACATGGGAGACTATTCATTAGAAACAAAAACAATTTACAAGAAATTTAAAACAGAACACAAATAATTAAAAAATGCCCACTATAATTGTGTTTTTAAATTTCTTTTATTTATATTTAGGGCTGAGAAATTAATTTGATTATTTTTTTTAATCCTTTCCTGTAACATTTTTAGCCTAGAGCTCTGTGAGTCTCTAACTGTGATGCGCTTCCTCGTTATTTGTGTTTCTGTTTGATGGTGTAGACCAGAGGGTTTTCCCTTGAAGCAAAGCATTCAACAATATCTTTTTATTTCTTTCATGGTGCTGCCAAGTGCAGTTCTGATTGTGAATAAATCTCCTCCTACTCCTCTGTATAGAAGCTGATGTTTTCTTTACTATAAATTAAATTATTTTAATCTTCTTAGCTGACCAAAACATCTAAAATGTTGGCCATTTCCAAAAATCAATGACTGACTTCCTTGTTAGGCATTGTTCCGTGTTGTAACATAATCAGGAACTGCATTATCGTTTATCTGGATGCTTGCTGGCTATATACTCATTTTTATGAAAAGAGCATGCAGCAAACAGGTGGGCAATTCACCCTTTCCAGAAAACATCTCATCTTAGGAACGTGGGAACGATCAACCTGGCAGTAGATGGCTCAGGTGTTGTGTAAACACCTCTATTGTACTCTTTTCTGAGGAAACATTAATAGAAGTTCTAATACTGCACCACAAACCTCAGCTATTCACTTTTCCAAAGTGTGTGCATCTGTGTGAAATTGAACAAAGAGGCAACATTCTCAAGCTAAGTATTGTTAAGCCCTTGATAATTTTCTTGTGTACTGCTCACACCAGGACCTACATATATTCCTTTAAAAAAAAGTGAATGGAAGATGCCTGAGAAAAGGTATGCAACGATAGACTGAGAAGTGCTAATTTTCCTCTGATCTATCCAAAGCAATCCTGGCAGCGATTTCAGTGGTTGGGCCTTGTTACAGAAACCACAAAACATCTGACGCTCAATGCCCTGAATGCAGAAGGATCATAGCTCAGTTGCTGCTGGTGAAATAGCACGTGCTTTTTTGGATGTCTGAAGAACCACTGCCAGTCTTAAAGTCTTTCTCCACAGTTGTATTGTGGGTTCTCTACCTAGCCTTAAGTCAACAGACAATAATACCAGTATGATGTTTGCTGCCTACATATCCAAGTCCTATCCTGCCTACTGCTTATGTTTCAAGCCCTTGCAGACATTTGACTTTCTGTTAAAGGAGTAGAGAAATTTATGGATGTTGATTGAAGTTGATTATGGAACAGAAAGAAAGTGTTGTTTTAATGCCAGAATAGTGAAATACTCAGAAAGCTCAGACTGCCGAAGGAACTGCTGACACAGTTCTACAAAGGAATCATTGAATCCATAATCTGTACCTCAATAACTGACTGGTTTGACACAGCAACCAAACAAGATGAACACAGATTTCAAAGGATAATTAGAACTGCAGAAAAAATAATTGCTATGAAACACCCCTCCATTGAAGACCTGTACACTGAATGAGCCAGAAAGAGGGCTGCAAAAATAATTATAGACCCCTCACACCCTAGACATAATCTGTTTCGACTTCTTCCCTCTGGACAGGGCATTGCAGACCAAAACAACTAGACCCAAGGATAGCTTCTTCCCCCATGTCATCAACCTGCTAAATAACTAACTTACACAACACTGTTAATGAGAAAGGTAGTTTGTGACATGATGATTGTACTTTATAACACGATGACATGATGAATATACTTAAGATTGTGATTGTATTCATGATTAAGATTGTGGTTTGTTGATTGCAGCTTTTATGTACATGACAAGATGAATGTATTTTATGATTATGAATGTATCTTTGATTGTAATCATGGTTTGTTTGTGGTATGTATGTAAGTATAGAGCATGTACACCGGAGACAAATTCCTTGTGTGTCCAGACACACTTGGCAAAATAAATCCTGATTGTGATTCAGATTCTGAAGGATACCCTAAACCTGTTTCATTCGTGGGCTGGGGTTGAGATGAGAGCAGAGTTGGTGCCTACTTGTACCTACTCATATCCTTAACACAAAAAGTCAGTTTGGTGTGGCGGTGAAAGTGCCAACTTAGAAACCAGGAGACTGAGTTCTAGTCCCACCATTGACATAAAAGCCAGCCTGGTGACCTTGAACCAATCACTCTCTGACAGCCCAACTTCCCTCACAAGGTAACTGTTGTGAAGAAAATAGAAAGAGGAAGGAATATTGTGTGTGTTCACCCCCTTAAGTTATTTATTCAAAATAACAAAGACTGGGTAAAAATCTAATAAAGAAATAATAAATAAACAAACAAAGTTTAGACTAAGATCATATCTGTATTGGAAAAGATTGCTTCTCTATGGAAGATGAAAGGCCCCACAAACAACCTGCCATGAAGAACCTTGTAAGCACCAGAATCAGAATTTATTTTGCCAAGTGTGTCAGGACACACAAGGAATTTGTCTCTGGTGTACATGCTCAATACCTACATACATACAATAAACAGCTGCAATTAAAATCAAAGATACATTCATAATCATTTGTATATATAAGCATAATCATTGTGTTAAATGTTTTTGTGCTGACATATAATTAAAAATCAAGCATATATAGACATAATCAATTGTATATTTAAACATAAAATACATTCATAGTCATAAAGTACATTCATCTTGTCAAGTACGTATAAGCTGCAATCGGCAAACCACAATCTTAATCATGAATACAAGCACAATCATAAGTACATTCATCATGTCATCATGGTATAATGTACTGTATAGCCAGCAGCTTAAATTGTACCTGGAATCCTTCTGACAACCAGTGCCAGTCTCAGAACAGGACTGGAGAACCTGTGGCCACTCCAGATTTTGTAACCTTCAGTAATATCTTTTTTAATCTGGCCAGCATGACCACGAGAACAAAACTAACCTTGGCTTCCTTTTCTGTTTTTGTTTAGTGTTTTTAAAACCTCACCTTGACCTTAAGTATTTCATTTCAGGGTAGCTTGCCAAGAGTTTGTCAGGAAAGAGCAAATCTGCACACCTGGCCATTAGGGTTTCTTAATGTCTCTGCAGTGGGGAAGGAAATCGGAGGGCAGCACCAGAGAAGAATAGAAAGAGTATGGGTAAGGTGGTGCTGGACTGAAAGGAAGGGAAATAAAACAATTCCAGGATATTATTTGACATTGTTTGGTGATAAGGTTTCAAGATAAGGACAATTGCAGAGGCTTGAGGAATGTGGAAAGATAATGCTTGAGAGAACCTCCTTGTCAAATTTTCAAATGCCTCTACTGAAAAAGAATGAGAAAGAAATAAGAAACGAAGTGAAGCAAGCCATATAAGTAATATATAGCTTCAAAATAGATTGTTTAGTTTGTATTTCACAAGCCTGGCAGTCAAAGGAATGAAGAAATTATATATTCTGAGGTTCACAAAACCTTTCCTAAAAGCTATTTACAGTCATGAAATTTTCCACTTCAGATATTTTCAATGGATAGGAAGGCTGATCCATTGAAGTCCATTTTTTATTATTATTGTTGGTCAAACAAACAGCCAGATGTTTAGACTAGATTTAGCATTTTTATCCACTGATCAAGTCCTTCCCAAGGACCTGGGATATGTGGATGTTGCTGTTTGATAGTGTTAAAGGTATTGTCACCGGATGTAAGCTATTCCAAGTAAAGTTGCCTTTGCAATTGACCGGTGAGGATTTTGTCAATGCCGATGGCATTCAAGTGATGCTCTAGATGTTTTGGGATTGTACCAATGTGCCTATAGTTGTAACTATCTTTGTTTTCTTTTGCCGTGGTCATTCTACTTCTATTTGCGGGTCTTTGTATTTTGTGATTTTCTTCAGTTCTCTCTTCCAGTCTGCTGTCTCCACTTGTTAAGTTTGATGTGTTATATGACAGGTCTGTTTAAATTCTAACATCCCAAAGCACTTTAGCTTCTTTATTTTCTATAACTTCGTCTATTTTGTGATCCTACCAGTTCTTGCTTGCCAGGCAAGTGGAATTTCTTGAAGATCTTCCAATACACCATGGTTGCTAGTTTGTCATGTCATTGTTTGTAGTCAGTCGATGCAATCTTCTTAGACAGGTGGTTCATTGTTTCTTCAGCTTTTTTGCAGACATGACCTTTGTTGTCTGTTGCTATCTTCTCAATTCTGACTTTGTATGCATTTATTCTTAAGGTCTAGTCTTATACAACCAGAATTAGCCCCTCGGTCTCTTTCTTCAACTTTCCTCCTCTTAGTCATTGTCAGGTCTTGTTACTTGCTTTGCTGGCTCGTGTTTTTTTAAGGTACTGGCTATTTAATACTTTGCCTTGCCATGTCTCTTTTCTACTGTTGATTTGGTCATTTTTGTAGGCCAATTTGGTCTTGCCAGTAAGCCTTCATAGTGTACTAGCTTCAGTGTATCCTCTTTTCTGTCCTTCAGATATTCTTCCAATGCCTTTTTTTCTTTCAGTTGTCTGGTGTACTTGCAACATTCCACCTATGTTCATTGATAAAATAGTCTACCAATGTTGCTGCATGTATGAAGTCATTGTCATTATTCAGATTTTTACTGGGGCTCATTATATTGTATATTGAACAATCAAATACTCATAAGAGGTGCCTACTTTGCTTGCAACAAAATATATAAAAAACTTATATTGACCAATCTCTATAGTGTAGATATAATGCATCCAGGCATCTTTGACAGTCATAAATTATTGTCATCAGTAGATCCGTACTGAATCATCAACTTCACAACTTTCTTCACAAGTCAGTATAATACTGAGGTTAAAGTGGACTTTTGTGAATTAAGATGGTCTTAAAGAGAGTAAGTAATTTTAGTAAGTAATTTTTATTTATACTCCCCCTTCTCCCGAAGGACTCAGGGCGGCTTACAGGCAGGT
>JANHFO010007805.1:6332-17469 GCA_032468095.1 Pareas carinatus
CTTCCACCCCTCCTTAATCGGCAGAGGGGCTCTGGGGGGGAGGGGGGAGTTTTTCTTCCATGTTGGGAAGTGTGTTATTTGGATGCAGGGCAGCGGGTCGGAGAGCCGGCCCTTTCGGGGAAGAGAAAGCAACACTCCGATGACGTCATTGTTTGCAGGACGCTGAAAAACTGTTTTCAAACTGTTCTCAACAGATTGCATAATCATAAAGTATTTAAAGGTGTAAAAATTGACACATCGCATGAAGATTATTGCAGTAAAATAATAACTCGTTGCGTGAAACAAAAACGTACAGATAGTGCTTTTCTTTCTCCACAGCCTGATTTTTGCATGGCCACTTAAACCAGTTATTCGGTTTAGAGAAAAAACTACTTGCTGACCCGGTTTGAATCCTTAAGTGTGAGGATGAGAATTGTGTGAGTGTGAAATGATTTCTTTGGCTTATTTCCTCCTGTTTGTGAAAGTTGTTAAGTAGACCAGGGAACCCCCGACTCCCCGATGTCTGGATATTCCTGTCCTCGCAGCCACAATTTTCCTCCCTGGTCATCTCCCTCTCCCGGAACCTGGCATTCCTTGTTCTGCACTTTGATCGCAAGAGGAGGAAAGGCCGTCCCACCGATGCGTCCGGCATTAGAAGCGAGTTTGGTAGAGCGTCTTTCATAGGAGCGGAATCCTAACTTGCGTCTGTGCGAGCTGTAGGTGCTAATTTTGGCACTTTATGTACAGTATATCTGAGTCTACACGTACTGTAGGATTTGCAAGTCTTAGGTGTATTGTTTTCTTTCTTTCCATCGGAATACGAAAAATCTTTGTTTGCATTTGCTGTGGTGGTCATTTTGCCTTCTCTTATGGAGGAAAGAGTTGTCTGCCAAGGGTGACCTCTGCCTTCGTTGGTGCCGGCCACCACACTTTCCTCCCTCCTCGGACCGAGTACAATGAAATTATTGCATCCTTGTCAGCTGCAAAATGTGGCAGAGTCGTCGTGGCCAGGGGTTCTGGGGAGTGCTCCAGAAAACGTCTGTTGTAATCATGACGATGTCCTAGTCATGTGATGAGAGTCCGTCGCTTTTGTGAGTTGCGGAGTTGTCTTTCTGACTTAACAAATGTCATTTCTTTGTGCTTTTTGAGTACGTCCTGTGTATGGCATTACAGTATAAAGAGAATCCTCAAAAACAAATCATTTATCATGCAATTTGTTAGTGTAAGATTTTCTGCCATTTTGTAAGTTTAGCATAGTTGTTACATCCTTTTTACTCACGAGGGTTCAGTTGTGTTTCCAAGCAAGTTAGAGAAAAAATAAAAATGACTAAAATTCACCAGTAAGGTCAGTCTGGGGTATCCTCTGAATGCTTTCAGGAGATTGAAAGTTGAGTATAATTTAAATGTATGATTTCTTCTTCTCTTTGCATTACGTAGCTGTAGCATGTGTTTTCTTTCCGCCAACAGGTATGGCAGAACGAGCAGGGGTGATGCCTTGGGAAGCAAGTGGTCGGTCGGGCCCTCCATACGGACCTACAAGGGTAAGGGCATAATTCAATTATAGTTAACGTTGATTCCGGAACAATCCGATATCTGAGCACTTTCCTGAACCTATATTTGTCTTGAGGTGCTTTTAATGAGCAGCTCTGAATTATTCCCCAACACAAGTGACTAATCAAAAGATGAGATGCGAGCTGGGGGGATTTGTGAGCAGGCCTGAAAGCGTGTGGCAGCAGCTGCGCGCACAGGTTTGGGAGTGAGAGGTTCGAACCAGGAGTTTGTTGCTGGCCAGGGAAGGCCTCGGGTCTCCCACGGTTTTCCTGACTGCTGTTTGTTCAGGGAAATTTTCTCTTACAGGAAAACGGCCACCTCCTTGGGAAAAGCTCAGATATTTCAACAGTTCTGGAGAAGCTGAAACACGAGGAGGTGGGATTTGCTTCTTGTATGTATGTGACTCTCTTTGTAGAATTTATCTTCTCTTTTCTTTCTGTTATATTTTTATATACACATTCTCCCTAAAATGTCAAACAGGAAACTCTCCTGACTCTGCAGCTTGCCCTGCAAAGCATGGAATGAAGAGATGGCCTTCCAGAACTGGTCTGCGTGAGAGAATCCTGCTGGGAGGGGGCGGAGGGGGGGGCTGTTGAACTGACCCTGGTCCTGGCCGAGAAGAAGCCTGTGGCTGCAGCCAGCACTTGCCTTTCTGACCAGCCGGCCTTAAGGGAGGAGATGGGCCACAAGTTAGGAGTGGTGCATTAACTTGGTGTGCAGGAGGCCACTGGGCCTGGCCAGGTTGGGGTGACCAAGATGGATCTGGGGAACCCTCGGTGGCTGAGGAGGGAAGAGCTAACAGGCAGGTTCCAAACATATCTGCCCTTAGAGATGGGCCAGTCTTAATGGGTAGATATTTATTGATTCCATTATATGACACCTTTTCAATTATAGCCTTGACAGTATTTTTTATCAAAAGCAAAATATCTACAATATAGAATCAACAATTTAAAACATCCAACATAAAATAGAGTATATAATAAAGACAGCAGATGGAGTAAACTTAACCAATTTACATAAGTATGCATATTATCACTGATATTAATTACTGATATTGTTATTAATAAAGGATTGCTACTATTAAAGGTGCTATTGTCTCCCTGGAATTGCTGTCAGAAGAACTGGGAACAGCATTGTGTGTTGTAGCTCATTGTGGCCATAGCCAGAAATCTTTTGAGCTGCTTCTGCATCCATGTATCCGTCAACCAAGGCCGAAATTGACCTTCAGCATAAAAGGCTGCAAATTCCCAATGATGCAATTAAAAATCAGTACATTTACAATTGTTTTATAGAAAATATTGCAGCCTCCTCTTTTGAAATTCAGAAATTCATTTATGGAAAACAATACTATGGTATTTATAGTACGATGGAAGTTTTAAAATGGTAAATTCAGCTTATATACATATTCTCTGTGAGGCTGACATTTAAAATCCAATTTCATGAAAAATGACCCATTGTACATCCATGTTACTGCCGTTTACTTGAACTATTGTAAGTAGAGCTGCAAAACGATTGCTTAAATGCCGTTCTTTACCCACAGGGTTTTATAGACGCCTCTTCCTCCTATGGCGATCATTCGAGTGACGAACGATTAGGAGCCAGTGAAGAATTGTCCCCAGCTCCTTACCTGAATTTAAATCTGACGGGTAAGTTGATGTTGTTTCTTGCATTGCTCCCTTTGAAGCGACTCGTTTCCCCCTTTTTTCTAGTTTGAGAGCGAGGGCGCGGTCAGGCGGGAGCAAGCCGTCCGTGCCGAGGGCAAAGCGCTTGCTGGAGGCTGGGCCGCGGCAGGCCCCACGCGCCTCTTCCCTCTGCTCCCACCAGGGGTCTGGGAGTGCCAGGGGACAGTCATCGGAACGGGCTGCCCAAAAGGCCAGCCCAGTCCGGCCACCGCAGGAGAGGGTCGAATCGGGGTCGCGTGAGGTGCTGGTGCCGCTTCGCAAGACCTTGGCAAGGCCACACTTGGAATGTTGCGCCCTCCGGATCAAAAAGGGGTGGAGACTCTGGAAACCAGAGTGCCGGGAAGAGGGTTGGGCCAGAGGTCCCCCAAGGTCCCTTCCAACTCTGTCGCTATTTGCTTGTCTGGTTATTTTTGGCAGAAGCCGTTCCCCCCCCAGGGATACCGCCCCTCTGCTGCCGCTCCCAGTGCCCAGTTGGTTTTAGCACACGGGGCGTGGGTGGCCTGACAAATGTTTGTCCAGAAGGCCCCGGAGAGAAAAAAGACCCCTTGGCCAATGGCTCCCTATGGAGACGAGAGAAGCGGCGCTGGGGCTCCCTGCGGAGGCCGCCCAGCCGGTGTCTGTGCTCTTGGGGGCGACCCGGCCGTGCCAGCGCGAGGCAGATCCCAGGACGGGCTTTGACCGATGATCCTGGCGCCCAGCCAACGTGGACACAGCCACCACTGGAGAAAATACGTCTGAATAAAACGGGAAGGGGGGGGCCTATTGACTGCAATGAGGTTCTCTGTAGCCGATGTTGTATTGTTTAAAATTTCTGCCTGTGTTAGCTTGATGTATCAAGATTTCTCTGTGCAAAGATTAAATACATAAGTCTTTTAGTCAAAGTGAATGAGGTTTTTAGGACTCTTGGTCTGAACAGAAACACTTTTATGATAGACGTTTCCAACGTCATCTAACTCGGACTCTTGTCTAGGCCCCTTCCAATCGGGGATCTGGTTGCCGCAGGGCTCTTATTGACACGCACACCATGAAGCGCTTCCAGTGGGGGTTGTTGCGATGCTCGCCTGGGTCCTCCGGTGAAGGCGGTGATGTGCGCCTGTGAGGTCACCTGGCGTGGGCCGGTGAGGCTTGAGAGCCTCCCTGTCTGAGGTCCCTGGGGTGCCATTGATCGGTGATCGTGCGTTTGTGTCCGATAGACTGTGGAACGCAGTGTTGCTGCGCAGCTGTGTTGCACCTGCGCCCCATGGAGGTGATGGATCCGTTTATCCGTGTGGGATGTCCCCACCTGGCCCCCCGTAATGTGTTTCCCTGCAAATAACAGGCGAGCAATGACAAAGGACTAAGGAAGATTCTCCTTTTAAAAACCGATCAGCATTTTAAGCCATGCTTTCTCCCATTTTCATATGCTTTACGAAGCTAGAGATGTGCATGTTTCAACCATAGAAGGATGAGACGCCTTTTATGAAAATCTCTGAAACGGGCTTGCAGCGATGTCTGAGGAGCGGTGGTCCAGCTCTGCTTAGGCAGAGCATGTCTGTTGTGTTGGGTGTCTGGTTCATCTGTTCCTCCAGTCTCGCCTATTTAAAAAAGGCTTTATTGCGAATGAGTTTTGAAATCAAAATGATAAATCATTACCTGGACATTTTAGCTTTTTTCTTTTAGTTTTTTAGATTGGGTGTTCTTGTTTGATTATTTCTTAATCTCAGTTTTTTCCATAATTGATCTAGTCATTCCACCTAATGACTAATTTACACAGCCACTTCATCAGCACTATTCATCATTGTAGAATGTAATAATGGCATTTCAACAAAGGAAAAAATAAATATGCAAATAGAACTCATTAACATTTGCACGAGCTGTTTGAATAATCACATTGCTGACAAGGCTGTAATTAACCGAAATTGATGCTGTGTTTTGGATTTGATGATGTGCTTTCTTAGCGATTTATTGTGGTTCCTCTGGAGGCCTGAACTGGCCGCCGCCTCCTTCAGCGTCTCTTGTGCCTGGGCCGCCGAGTCGCTCCGAGAACTGGGGGGGCTCCGAGGGGCTCCCAGCCCGTCTGTGACTTCCCAAGCAGGCCCGTGAAGATACCTGCTTTAAATCATGTTGGCTCTACTGAAGCCGTGTTGTGTTTCTGCAGTTGTGCCACACCCATATCGAAGGCATGAATATGAGCATAGAGAAATGCACATTTTTATCAACATTCTTCTGTGAATCACATCGCAGTGACGTAGCAGAGTTATTTTCAGGCCCTCCGTCGTACAATACGGAAGGGGGGTGTGTGCGCGTGTGTGCGTGTGTGTGTGTGTGTGATGAATCCGTATTGGGTGCTTTGACTTGGAGTGCATATTTTTATGAAAATGGTAAGCATAATCAGTTCGCAGCATAACAGCCTAACAAGAGCGCTGTTGGATCCGCGCAGTGGCCTCTCGGAGCGCAACGGGCTGGCTGGAGCAAGCGGTGGCCCTTCCCCCTGTCGCTCGGGGGTGCCTCGGGCCCAGGGCCGCCTGGGCTCTGCTCTGGCCTCAGGATGAGCTGCCCGGACGCCCAGACCCGAGCAGCCTCCGGAAGCCCTGCAGACTGCCCCCCTGTCCTGTGCGAGAGGCGCCTCCGCTGGTCCATCCCGGGCCTCCCTGCTCGTGGGAGTCCCTTGGCGGACCTTGGAGAGGGCGAGGCCGGCTTCTGCCGCCCCTGCCTTCTGCCGCCTGGCACTCCCAGCTCGCCCACCCCCCGCGTTCTCTCCAAAGTGTCTCTGTCTGGTGGTTCAGGGTTCGGTTCCAGGTGCTGGTTATCGCCTTGAAAGGCACTTCAGGCGGAAGGCGGAATAACTTGTGGGGCTGTCTGTCTCCGGTTGTTTCCGCTTTCCGCAGGATCCCACGCAGGCGGGTGGGCGCCTTCCACATCCCTTCGGTTAAAACAATATTACCTGGTGGGACCGAGAAGTGCCTCTGCACCTCTCCCTGCCAAGAACTAGGGGGAACACTCGGGCCTGTGCAGACCCTGGTTTCGGTTTTAATCCGCTTGCCTCGGTTGCGGAGGGGTGGCCTCCGTTCCTCCCCCTTTATCCGCTACAAAAAAGGGGGAACGCAGGGCTGGAGGTGGCGTGGCCGTGGCGGGTCCCTGAGGGCTCGACTGGGATGGCTTCTCTGCCTGAAATTCAGTGTCTCCCCCTGCCCCGCCCCCCCAGCAATACTTTCTTAAAATACACAGGGTAATATGTTTTTATTGCCATATTTTAATTTTAAATTTAAAAAAATAAAAATCCTTTAAAATATCTTGGCCTTTGTAGTTTCTGGCCTGCCCGTTTTACTCCAAGAAAACCGCTGCCCTGCCCTGTGATGCTACCTTGTGGGCCTGCAGCCTGGGTGGGGACGCTGCCCGCCAGCCCCGGCGAGACCCTCCTTGGAGCCGGCCGCTGCCGGCAAGCCGTTCCAGGGACCCCTGCTCCCCCCACGGGATTCGGATAAGGCAGGTGGAAGCTGTCCTTGCTGCCTCCTGCCAGTTTTTGGTCCAGTATGAGTGTTCTGCTATCTTGCAAACTTGCCGTTTTAAACCTTGTCTGGAATGTTGCGTAACTTCGCGGTTTATCAGCTGGTGCAGGGCTTCTGATTTATGGGACAGAAAGCGCTCCGATCCATTGACGGGAACTGTGTGGCTAGCATTGTTTCAGAAAAAGGTGGGCCTGCTGGGTGTCATTTTCCTTGGTTGGTGCCTGGCAGTTTTTGGAGGGCTCAATTGCTTGACTGGGCAACGGTCGCTGGTTTTGTTTTTGAATATGGACATGAATTTATTATTATGGAGAAGGCCGAGAGAGAAATTGGGTTTGTTCCATTCAAAACCCATGAAATGGGGTCTCCTCAATTTGCCAGTTCACTGTGATATGACTGCCTTACCAACAAAATGTTGTGAAATTGTGTTTGATGAACCTCATCAGAAGACATTTTCATTCTGTGTTGCAAAGGATAGAGGGCATCAGCCAGGGGTTGCGAGACCGAGGCCTGAGCCCCGAAGAACAGTTGGAGAACGGCCCAGGTTTGTTTTTTTAGAAGGTGATGGCATGATAAAGTGCGAAATTCTGATGCCTGCTCTCAAAAGAAAATGTGTGTGTTTGTGTGTTTATATATCTATATATACACATACACATACACACACACACACATACATTATATATGTGCTGTATACACACACACACACACACACACACACACACATAAATCACAGTCCATTTGGAATACATAGCAGAAAAAAGTCTGGAGAGGTTAGCAGAGTTGATGCTATGCAGTGCAAAGCTCTAAGCAGGCCCGATTCGGTCTTTCCTCGGCCGCCACAGGCAGTTGGGGTTTGCTCCGCGCGGCGAAAGGGCCCTGGTCCTGAGGGGCATCGGCATGCTGGGCTTTGTATGCCATCAAGCAGGTCAGACAGTTAACGTTAAGGCTTTTCTCCTCCTTCAAATTATTTACTGCTTTTGTTAAAAGAAACATTGTGCTGGTTTTTATTTATATTCCCTTTTAAAATTAAAAATGTTATCATTAGAAAGCTCTCGGTATGGCTACAAAGGACGTTCATTTTAAAGTTTATTTGCTTTCTAGGAAAGGCGTCTGAGAGGAGTCAGTTTCCAGTGTTTGGTCGAGATGCCGGGTTCTCAGTCTGTCAGGTAAATCTGCCATTTAAAGAGTTGCCGTTAGTTTTTGTTCTCTTTGAAATTCTTAATAAAAATTACCTACACATACCTAGATTGACACATTATATTTGTATTACTTGTAATACAAATGAAGTTGTAGCAGAACAAAGTTTCCTGTATTACTTATTAGATTTCTATCTTACCCTTCCTTCGATAGCTCCAGGCAGTCTACATGGCACTCCTATTTTTTCCCACAAATATAATTTTGTGGAAAAGGTTTGGCTGAAAGAAAATGACCAGAATCTGAGTCTCCACATTCTCAGACAAACTACCTTTCCTCAATAGCTGTACTCTGCATTCGAGGCAGAGGAACCAGAAATTCCAAATATTATGCTATAAGTTTTTACTCAAAGGTTATTATGCTTCTTTTTGCTCAACTTTCAAAGAAATAAAATTAAACGGTATCAGCAAATGTCAGCAATTCACTATTTAGTTGCCATTGATTGCATAATTTAGTCTATCGAGAAGCTGCTATATTTTGTGCTTTGACCGCAGCCTCTTCAATTCTTTTCGTATAAAACAAAATCCCAAAATCAATAATCTCTTGAACAGGGATTATGTGAGAGTTTGTCAGGAAACATGGAGGGAATACTCCAAGCAGCATGGAGAATGGAGGAGGCTTGTGGTAATCTTCAGGGGCTGAGCAGTAAAGCCATCTTCTCTGAAGAGAACTCAACCATACCTGATGGAAGTGCAATTTTGGAGAAGGGTGGCAAAGGGGCTAATCGGAGAATTTCTGCTCTAGAGACCATTGGGAAAGATCGGAAATTCTTGAGCAGGGTAGGTGAAGCTCCTGAGGAGGGACAGAAAAGGAGTGAACCTTGCTTGGAAGTCTAAGGAGAACGTATACGATGCCTCGAAGCAAAGGATCAGGAGCCCCCGATAGGATTCAGCCCTCTGACCAGGCCCTACCAGCCCCAGCTTCGTGGAAGAAGGCCCCAGAGCCTCAAGAGAGCACCGTGTAGCTAGGTTGGAAATCTCGTTTGGAAGAAGTGCTTTGGAGCGAAGAGCACCATATGGGAAGTACCTCCTTTTAACTTTTTAAGGGCACCACTTTTTCTCTAAAGACTTGCTTGTAAGTTTAGAAAATGAGGCTTCCGTTGACTGGAGGACTTAGGTCGGTCTGCACATGTCATCTCATTGAGCCCAGTTTCATGGAGAGCACAGACAATTACAAATGGTCAAGAGGAAGGGAGATCTTGGACTTCTGGGGGAGGGCGCGGTGACGAGACAGCAGGTTTCGGGAGCTATTGGACAGACTGTCGTCTGGTGGACCGAGACTTACCAAGGTCCAAAGCTTCCCTGGAGAGGAAGCAAAGGAGAGGCGGCATTCAGAGGTCCGAGGGAAGGTGACGACCACCCTGGGATTAAAGAAGAAACCCCTCTGAAGCTCCATCAAGACAGCTGTGACAGCTGCGGAAGCAGCCCTAGTATAAAGACGCAGACGAGCTGAGGAGTCAAGCGGAAACTTGTTTTTCAAGCCACAAAAAGCGTTTCATCAGAGAAACGGCTACCGGTTGAGCTTTTAAAAATTCAACATCCAAAAGACTTTGTTACCTGGTTGGAGGGAAGAGTGAGGGAGAAAGTTTTTTCCTGGAGAGATCATAAAAAATGGCAACTGAAAGCAGAAGGGCTGAAACTGTTACTGAAAGATTCTAGATGAAAATCAAAGTTCTAGAGAGAGAAATTCTGACTGATTGAATATAAATAAATTTCTACACAGGCTTAATTTAATCTTTTTTAAACAATATTTTAAAGTGTATATATACTATGTATTTTAATAATGCCTGTAAGCCGCCCTGAGTCCCTGGTTTTAATTTTGATGTATGTATTTTGTGTATTTTATATGGCTGTACACCACCCTGAGTCCCACGTGGAGAAGGGCGGTATAGAAGCCTAATTAAATAAATAAATTGCCCCCAGCAATTCAGGTCCTTGTTTTACCGACCTCGGAAGGATGGAAGCTGATCAGGATGGAACTCCTACCCGTGGGCAGAGCCAGCTTTCAGTCCTGCGTCCTAAGCCCTGCGCCACCACGGCTGACATTTTACGTTAACAGTCCCTTCTTTATTGTTACGAAACTACTAAAACTGGCCTAATTCAGAGTACATTAAACCATAATATGCTTATTTTTCTGTGAACGTAGCCATTATGAGTTAGAAAATATAGCTTATGGACTAGTGCCTTGCATTAAACCTTTGTTTTCCAAAACACCTTCTCAATTTTGATCAGGATTGCTTCTCTGTGTTAGTGAGATGGGCAGAGTCTGCCAGCCTGCACAGCTGTGTTTCCATTGAGGGTGGCGATAGTCACCTCCCACCGCTATGTAAATGCAGTCAGATATTGCCGGTTTTGTTTCCAGGCGGGCCTGCTGCTCCGGTCCGACGTTGGTGTTGGAAGCTCGGCCTCCCCGCCTTGCTCGGGAAAAACCGAGGCGCCCCATTATCCATTTCCCTCTGCAAATCCACGCCGAAGGCCCCTCCGTGACTCCCCTTCCCTCGGTGAGTCAGTCATGCTGCGCCCCTTTCCCCCAGGAAGCGCATCCTCTTCATCACCGGATTTTGGGCTTCGCTTGCGGGACAAGATCCTTGGGTTAGAAAGGGGAGCAGGGGGCAGGGAGGGGCCGCCGGAGGGCGGAACTGGGCGATAGGTGCTCCCCCCCGATTCACGCAGAATGTTTCCCCTGTGTGTGTGTGTGAGAGAGAGAGGAGGTGTATTTTCTAGTTTGGATAATAGTGTAAATTGCTAACTTCCTCATCCGATTTAGCTGTTCAGTTTGATCATCTAATAATCCAATGTTATTCTTTGAGGAAAGGAATTTGTTGTACAGGTAGTCCTTGACCTACAACGGTTTGTTTAGTGACTGTTAAAAGTTACAATAGCACTGAAAAAAGTGACTTATGACCGTTTTTCACACTTATGACGGTTGCTCACATGATTTAGATGCTTGGCAACTGGTTCATATTTGTGACGGCTGCAGTGTCCCGGGGTCATAAGCCAAGTCAACAGAGATGCCGGATTCACTTAAAAACCATGTCCCTAATTTAACAACTGCAATGATTCACTTAACAACTGTGACCAGGAAGGTCCTTCAATGGGACAAAAGTCACTAAACAAATGTCTGACATGGCAACCTAAATCGTGGGCTCAGCCGTGGTCCTTCTTGGAGGGCCGCTGGCAAAGCGCGTCTGGGCCGTCTGGAGCCATTCTGACCCCCCCACCCCACACCCCACCCCGGTGGCTCCAG